>JAJMRR010000016.1:0-260147 GCA_030578455.1 Metschnikowia sp. yHQL527 | reverse complement strand
CTTCTCTCGTTTCCTCCCTTCTTACTTTTTCTCTCCTGTCTCCCCTCCTTTCTCTCCCCCCTCCCTTCTACTCTTTCTCTCCCTCCTCCCTTCTTTCTTTCTTCTCTCTTCTCCCTTTCTTCTCTCTTCTCTCTTCTCTCTTTCTCTCTCTCTACACTTCTCTCTTTCTTCTCTCTTCTTTCTTCTCTCTTCTCTCTTCTCTCTTCTCTCTTTTCTCTTTTCTCTCTCTCTACACTTCTCTCTACACTTCCCTCTACACTTAACAATAAATTTATTCATTTAGACTACTCATTTTCCGTTTCGTCAACTTGTTGCTCATTTAAAGTCTTTATTAATTCATCAGTTTTTTCATCACTATAAATTTTAAAACCTTCAGATAAAGTTACACTTGCAAGTTGAGCATTTTTACAATCAAGTTTTTCTTCCATAACTTGTTTTAAAACTTTTAAAGCTAAAAGTTCTGCTTCTTTTAAAGTTAAAGATTTATGATATTCATTTTGTAATTCTGTTTGTGCACCTTCAGATCCTGAACCAATTGCTTTTGCATCATATCTATAAAATGTTCCACTTGGTTCGGCATGATATAATTGAGGTCCTTTATCTTTATCAATACCTGCAATTAATAATGCAACTCCAAAAGGTCTTGACATTAACCTTTTTTCACCTCCGGCTCCTTCACCAAATCTTAATGCTAAATCACATACCGATTGTGTTAAACTTTCAACTTGCATATCTTCATCATAATATAAATTATGACTAAGTGAACTAACTCTTGCATGATCAATCATTGATCTTGCGTCAGCGGTTAATCCACTCATTGCACATCCAATATGATGATCAATTTCAATAATTTTTTCAATTGACGAATGTTCTAATAATGGTGAAGTTACTCTTTTTTCAACTCCAAGAATTACTCCTTCACTTGTTTGAATTCCAATGGCAGTAGATCCTAGTTTGATTGCTTCAAGAGAATACTCCACTTGAAATAACCGGCCTTCCGGTGAAAAAGTACTTACTCCTCTATCGTATTCACTTCTGGTTAAAAACATACTATAGTTTTAAGTACTTGTGGTTGAGATTCTTGACTTGGTGGCGTGGTAGTGTGTGGGAAAAACACCCGTACATCATGATAAAACAGACAGATGACAGAAAACAACAGACAAAAGAACCTACAACAGAAGTAAGAGAGAAGAGTAAGGGAGTGGTGTAGAGGTGATTGGTTGGAGAAGGCGGTGGAAGAAGGTGGAAGAAAGTGGAAGAAAAGGGTTGCAACTGGTGGTGGTGGTGGTCAAAAAGGGAAATTCCTAATTTGGACTAATGCAACTGCACTATCTACCACTTACAACTCATTGATCTCTGCAACCAGACTGTTTATCTTCTATTTATTTTCTGTTTCCCTCGTTTTCTCTGCTTATCTTTTTCTACACTGTTTCGATATCGTTTATTCTAATCACCTAAGCTTTTGGTGCTAATTGAACAATTTTTTCAGCAGCAGGATCTAAATCTTCAAAAGCATATAATTTTAATCCAGAATTATCAATTAATTCTTTTGCTTTTGCCATATTAGTACCTTGTAATCTAACAACAACTGGAATATCTAAATTAAAATTTTTAGTTGCAGCAATTAAACCTTCAGCAACATAATCACATCTAACAATTCCACCAAAAATATTAACAAAAATACCATTTACTTTTTTATCAGAAAGAATTAATTCAAAAGCTTTTTCAATGGTTTGTGGAGTAGCAGTACCACCACAATCTAAGAAATTAGCTGGTTCTCCACCATATAATTTAATGATATCCATTGTTGCCATTGCTAAACCTGCACCATTAACAATATTTGCAATATTACCATCTAATTTAATAAAATTTAATCCATAATCTCCAGCTTCTGCTTCTTGTGGATCTTCTTGAGTTGGATCTCTCCATGAGAAAACTTCTTTTTGACGGAATGAAGCATTATCATCAAAACCTAATTTTGCATCCATTGCTAAAACTTTATGATCAGGAGTTTCAGATAATGGATTAATTTCAACTTGAGTACAATCTTTTTCAATGAAAACTTTATACAAATTTTGAACAGCTTTTGCAGCTTCAGGAATTGTTTCCTTTTGATAACCTAATTCAGAAGCAATTGAAGTTGCTAATTCATCAGAAACTCCTTCTTTTAATGGAACTGAAAAAGTTTTAATAGCATTTGGATCTTTAGCAGCAACACCTTCAATATCCATACCACCTTGAGCAGAAGCAACAATCATTGGAGTTTGAGTAGCTCTATCCATTAAAATAGCTAAATAAGCTTCAGTTGTTGAATCTTTTCTTTCAACAATATAAACAGCTGTAACTTCTTTACCAGCAGCACCAGTTTGTTTTGTAATTAATTTATGACCTAACATTTTTTCAGCTAATTCTTTAGCTTCTTCAGGTGATGAAATTAATTTAACACCTCCTTGAAATCCATTATCAAAATGTCCTTTACCTCTACCTCCAGTTAAAGCTTGAGCTTTAATAACTAAATCAGAAGTACCTAATGCTTTGGCAGCATCATAAGCACCTTGAGGGGTAGTAGCAGCTGATCCATTTGGAACTCCAACTCCATAAGATTGAAGAAGAGCAGCTGAACGATACTCATGAAGAGAAAGGAATCTTTTTTGAACAACGTTCTAATGTTAGTAAAATATGAAAAATTAAATATGAAATACATAATTACATAATACTATTGATATTTCATAATTATTATGTAATTAGCTATTAAATGGTTACATACTTTTGAAGCACGGGCAATTGATCTTGACAACATGATATTTTTGATGATAAAAGTTTATAAAGAAAATATTTAAATCGACAGGTATACGTTTTTTATGGAGAGGAGTGGACGAGGCAAACCCGAATGAAGGGGTACGGGCGCACCCGGTCGGCACCGGGTCGGACAGTTGAAAACCGGTACACCAATTAACCTTAATTTAATCATAATTTCAATCGCAATAATTAAGGTTATTACATTAAGGATTCCCACATCATTATACTTATGTTTTATAACTTGGCCTAATCGCCGGGCCAAACTCCTGTTCCTTACGTCCTTCCACATGTCCGCTGTCAATTTTGCAGCTGAGCATGCATGACACCGGTACACCAGAAAACTATAAAACGTGTATCTTTTGTGTGGTGTACGGGCTCTTCGCTTAAATATATTTTTCAATCATTTGCGATGCCCTCAACATGTCTTCCAGAACCTACCGTCCAATGAGGCCTGCGTACGACTCGGACGAGGAAGAAGACCTTGATTCGTACCTTGCTCCTGGAGAGAAACAAAATGATGACTTTGAGTCACTTTCGTTTGGTGCTTTAAGTGCTGCACAGACTCAATTAAAAAATCGTAAAGACTCAGAATCAGACTCAGATTCAGGTCCTGAAGAATCAACTACAAGTAGAAACTCATTTCAAAATAGATATGGGAACAACCGGAAAATCCTGGAAAAACAACATCGTCATAAACACGCTCCTGCTGAATCATCGGCCAAAAGACCAGTGTCAAAAATCAGAGATATCCCCGGATTAGAAGTTAAGAGTGAAAGTAGTTTATATCAAGATATTAGATTTAATGCTGCTTATGGTAAAGCAGATCTTCAAAAAACAAGGAAAAATTATGCTTTCCTTGACGATTACCGTCAACATGAAATAAAAAATATGGAGTCTATATTGAAAGATAAGAATAGATTGAGTATGGCACAACAAGAAGATATTCAATCACAAGTGAAATCACTTAAGTCTCGTATGAATACTCTTAAAAATAGAGATTTGGAGTACCAAGTGCTTGAAGAACATCGTAGACAACAAAATGAGAAGATTAAGGATGGTTCACAGGTTAATAAATTCTTCTTGAAGAAGAGTGATCAAAGAAAATTAATTCAAAAGACTAAGTTCGAGCTGATGAAAAGAGGACAGGTTGAGAAGGTTATGGAAAGAAAGAGAAAGAAGAGATTGGGTAAAGAATTTAAACAAATGGAGTATAGAACCAGAGAATAGAAGTTTGAAGTATAACGATAATGGAATAACCCAAATTAATAGAAATGAAGAAATTTGTGATAAAGTTGATCACGTTCGCCTTGCTTCACGTTCTTCTTGCTTCATACACCTCATTTACTGGTACCTTTACTGTATCGGACCCCTACGTATTATCATTAATTGTATATTAGCTATTTCTTACAATATTGCATCGATATGAACTGTAATTGGAAATGTACTCTAAACAAAGTATGATGCCTTGAATTATTTCTTAGCATTTTCTCTGGCAACCCAGTCTTCCCAAGAGCCAACATAATTACCTCTTTTAGGATATCCAAAAGTATTGGCTAATTCTTCAGCAGCAGTAGATCTAATACCTCCCAAGCAGTAAAAGACCAATTGCTTTGATTTATCAGGTTTTTCAAATCCAAAACTCTCTTCAAAGTCCTCGGGTGATAAATCTAATGCTCCTGGAGATGACTTAAACGGAATATTAATGGCATGAGGAATATGTCCATCTTTAAATTCAACTGGTTCTCTAACGTCAATTAATAATGAATCAGGATGATTTTCTGGATGATCTGCTAATTCTTTAATATCTTCATACTTATATAATTTAGCTTCAGGGCTTGAACTTAATACACTATAAGATCTTATATTAGATATTCTTCTAACTACTAACCCATGATATAAGGGTGATTTTCCATTAGTTGTTAATGCAATTTTGGAGTTGGAAAGCATACGGGTGGTTATACGGGCCGAATGGAAACGACCAACCGTACTGGCCAGTCTTAAATTGGTCCTAAACATGTTAATCTTATTAATTGAAATCTCCGTTTTGGAAGGCAAGGGTATACCGATGGTCAAATTTTCGTTCGCTGGGGTTACCCCCAGTGCGATTGAAAATTTACCTTGGCTGCAACTGAAAATTAGATTAGAGAATTTTGTGGCACATGGGCTAGTTGAAGTGGAGGAAATTATAGGGTGTAGTCAGGGTGGCTAACTGGAGGGATCGTGAAAGTTTGGTTTGATTTCATGAAGAATTGGCTGTTTTAAGTAGACTTGTGAAAAATGACCAACGGCCTGAACCGGCTTAAATTTAGCGCACACCCGGGAATCCTGAAATATATCATCTACTAAAATTAAATACGTTAGTTCATCGTAACTATCAATTGTTCGAGTAAATAGCCGGAAAAATCAACCGAGTACTACCCGTATGGATTAAGTGTAGTTGAGGCAAATTTCTGGAGAAATCCGGGTATTTTCAGTGAAAAAATCCAACATTTATAGAGCATAAACGAGCTCTAGTCTACAATCTCTACACTTTTTCTACACTTTCTCTACTGTTCTTATATTATCTATAGGTTGAACACGTAAACAATCGTAACATCATAAAGGTTGAACTTATTATGTTAAAAACTTTTATCTAGAACAAACCGTCGATTTCACCATCGTCGTTAACTTCGACGTTCATGAATCCACAGTGGGTTGGTAACCCAGGAATGGTTTGGATTTCAGCTGCTAATGCATATAAGTAACCGGCACCAATTGAAGCCTTAACGTCTCTAATTGGGAATTTAAATCCAGTTGGAACTCCTTTCAAACTTGCATCATGAGATAAAGAATATTGAGTCTTTGCAATACAAATTGGTAAATTACCAAATCCTTGCTTAGTATAAGTATCAATTTTAGCTTGAGCTTCTGGTAAAAATTCAACTTCTCCTGCACCATACATATTTTTAGCAATTGCTTCAATTTTAGATTCAATTGATCCAGGACCAGCGTTTGATTCACCGGCTTCATATAAAAATTTAAATTCTTTATCAATAGAATTTGAAGCTTTAATGACTCCTTTAGCTAATTCAACAGCTCCGGCTCCACCTTCTTCCCAATGATTTGATACAATGGCTCCAACAGCACCGGCATTTAAAGCAGCAGTCTTAATAACTTCATGTTCATTATCAGAATCAGAAGACATTTTGTTAATGGCAACAACAACTGGTAATCCATATTGTTTAGCATTAGCAATATGTTTAGCTAAATTAGAACATCCTTTAGCTAATAATTCAACATTTTCTTGAGTATATTCTGGAGCTAATGCAGCACCTGCTTTAACTTCTGGTCCTCCACCATGAACTTTCAAGGCACGAACAGTAGCAACAATAACAATAACATCAGGAACTAAACCACTTGATCTACATTTGATGTTAATAAATCTTTCACCACCCATAGTGAAATCAAAACCGGCTTCAGTAACAACATAACCTTCCTGTTCTTCTCTTTCTTCATCCGATAAATCTGGAGAAGTACCAGCTAATTTAAGAGCCATTTTATCAGCAAGAATTGATGAAGCTCCAATAGAAATATTGGCAAATGGACCAGCATGGACGAAGACTGGAGTTCCCTCTAATGTTTGCATGATATTTGGTTTAATGGCATCTTTCAATAAAGCAGTCAATGCACCAGCACATCCAATATCTTCACAAGTAACTGGTTCACCAGATCTAGAAGATGCAACAACCATATTTCCTAATCTTTCTCTCATATCTTGAAGAGAATTAGCTAAGGCAAGAATGGCCATACATTCAGAGGCAACAGTAATATCAAACCCAGTCTTTCTGGTCATACCTCTTTCAGTTGGAGCTTCACCCACGGTAATTCCTCTCAAGAAACGATCATTACAATCAACAACCCTTTTCCAAGTAATACTTTCTGGGTCAATGTCTAATCTGACGAATTTTGAAACTTCTTCAGGAGTTAAATCATCAGGGTTGGTTTTACCAATACCTAATTTTTCTAATCTTTTCAAGTGACAAAGTGGGAACTTTCTAACTCCCTTTTTAGCAGGAATTAAACGTTTATACAATGGTCCATCTTTTTGAGTAGATTCATGGAACATTCTGGTGTCGATAGCAGCAGCTAATAAATTATTAGCCATGGTAATAGCATGAATATCACCAGTAACGTGCATGTTGAACTCATCCATAGGAATGACTTGTGAGTAACCACCACCGGCAGCTCCACCTTTGATACCGAAAGTTGGACCCATAGATGGTTGTCTAACATTAGCAAAAACATTTTTACCTAAATGAGCACCTAAAGCTTGAGCTAAACCGACAGTGGTAGTGGATTTACCTTCACCTAAAGGAGTAGGAGTAATACCAGTGACTAAAACGTATTTACCATCCTTTTTATTTTGTAAACGTTCTAATAAGTTAAGATTAACCTTAGCTTTATAAGCACCGAATAATTCTAATTCTGAGTCTAAAATACCAGCTTCATAAGCAACCTGATCAATTTTTTTAGGTTGTTGAGCTCTAGAAATTTCATAATCAGATGGAACTGGTTTAAGAAGATCTAATTCTAATGGGTTAGTAAATTTTGGAGTTTCATTATTTTTGGTGTAATGATTTTTAGCAGCAATTACAACGTTATCTAAAAGATTAGCAACGGTCATTGGACCAACTCCACCAGGAACAGGAGTAATTAAAGCAGCTTTAGATTTAGCAGATTCAAATTCTACATCACCAACCATTCTAGAACCAGATTTTTTCAGAGAATCATCAACGAAATTTGCACCAACGTCAATAACTACAGAACCAGATTTTAACCATTCACCTTGAACGAAATTTGGTTGACCAATAGCAACAACAACAATATCAGCAAAAGATAAAAATACTTTTAATTGTTCAAGAGGAGTTCTTGAATGTAAAATAGTAACATTAGCATGTTCTTTTGTTAATAAATTAGCCATTGGTTTACCAACAATATCAGATCTACCTAAAACAACAGCATTAGCACCAGATAATTTAACATTCGATTGTTGTAAAAGTTGAATGATTCCTTTTGGAGTACATGGTAAGAAAAGAGGAGCTCCACCTTTTTTACTTAATTCTCCAACATTATGAGGACCAAATCCATCAACATCTTTATCAGGTAAAACAGCAGAAGTAATTTTTGTTTCATCAAGATGTCCAGGAATTGGAAGTTGAATTAAAATCCCGTCAACATTGATATCAGCATTCAATTTAGAGATTTGATGAAGTAATTCAAATTCAGTAATAGAATCAGATAATTTAATAATATTACACTCAATATTAGCTTCTTCAGCAGCCTTTAATTTCATTCTAACATATGTTGAAGAATCTGGTCTTTCACCAACTTGAATGATTGACAAGTGAGGTTTGAAGTCAGCATGTTTGGCTTGGAAGGCATTAATCTCTTCATGAAGCTTGGTACGAAGTTGTAAGGCAATGGCCTTACCGTCAATAAGTTGAGCCATAATGAAGAAGTTGTTGAAAAATTGAGAAGATAAATTTTCGTCAATTAATTGACTCTTGATCGACTCGGGGAACATCCGTACACCAAACTTAATAACCAGTAAGGTCTTTCGACATGATCTGTCGATTCAGTGAAATTTCGATGACCTGTCAATGGGGTGGATTGGGTGAGAAGGATGCTCTTGATGGATAAAAGTATACGTGGCAAGTAAATTTGTCAAATGAAGAGTTGAAGAGGAATTACCTGAGTTGACGCATAGAACCGGCCAAGTGCGAGATTTGCAGCCAAAGTCCAGGAATAGAAAGATGATGATGATGTGTTTTAGAGTAAGAAAATCAGGGTCAGAGACGGACAGAGGACCATGGACAGAGACTAGCAGCATAACAGGACCAGAGAAAAACAGGATGGGAGGATTCAAGACCTCAAACTCCATGGATTACAGGATAAGATCTGAGGTTTAGCAACTTCACAATAAGATCTGTAATAGGCCTTAAAACATTTTCTCTCTTTTCAAGACTTTTAAGGGGTCTACGCGGTCAAAGTATCGTTGATGATCGTATATTTACAGAAGATGAGCAAGGTTACCGGCCCTCTATTCAGCGTTGTTGTAATTACTCACAGTACAAGTATGCATTAATTAGAAAAGACAAAGTGCCTCATCAACCTAAACTGTTATCCACATCCACCAACGGAGTGTTATTTAGATTGAATTTACTATTGAGGCCCTGAAGAACTTCGCCAGGGCCAAGATTCACCATATCACTAACTCCAGCGGCAATACATGTGTTGATTGACTTAACCCATTGAACTGGACTAGAATTAGCAGTGATGGTATTTTTGACTAAAGTTTCTGGATCAGAACTGAATTCTCCGGTAAGATTAGAAACAATCGGAGCTTTTGGTGGATTCAATTGAGAAAAATCTACTAAATTTGTTAATTCGTTCTCTATTGACTTGATTAATGGTGAATGAAAAGGAATTTCAACTGGAAGCTGAACTGTTCTTAAAATCGATTTAGACCCATTTTCCTGGCGGAAATCAGATATAGCTTGATTTAATCGAGTCAATGGACCAGAAATGACAATTTGCAGTGGTGAATTAATATTAGCTAAGATTCCAGAATCGCCGAAAAATTTCACTGATTGATCGAAAGTCGATGGTTTAATCATAAGAGCCACCATGCCATGATCGGCCAACGCTAATGATTCCATGAGTTGACCACGACGACGAACAAGACGAATGGCAGTAGGTAAATCAATGACTCCCGCAAGAGTGAGTGCAGAATATTCACCTAAAGAGTGACCTAAAATAGCATTTGCACCACTAACTAAATCAGTTTTATGAATATGATTATAACATGCGGCTATAGTGAAAGAAGTTAATAAAATTGCCGGCTGGGCATTGGAAGTTTTACGGAGCCAAGTAGCGGCGTGATCGGGCGACGGGTCGAGAAGATGGGCCGAGAAACGATCACCGATTGCGGAGTCGGCCGTTTCAAGAATTGGATTAACTACAGGAGCAAGACGAGTAGTAGCATAACGTATCAACATTCCAGCCTGAACTATTCCTTGTCCAGGACAAGAAATTGCTCTCATAATAAAGAATTGATTAACTAGAAGGAATTGAATTAAAATACAATGTACGCCGATTACAACGATAAATACCCGAAATCGCTGGTTCCACGACCTAAAAATTCCCCGATTTACCACCGATTTGGACCCGATTAATTTCCCTAGTTGTTTTTTTTTAATCCCGGTTGGGCCCGGAAACATAACCAAGGATAATTTTGCCCAACCGCGACACCGGCAATCGAGCCGGCACTGATAAAAACAATGGCTGGCCCCGCGAAGGTGGTGCCGTACTAAGTTGGCGTCGTGCCGCCCCGCACCGCCCCTTTCGTGCCACGGTTAATTCATCGATAAATTGTCGCCAAATGGACATCGACCCACTGACGTACCAATGGCAGCACGAAATTCCTTAAATTGTCGCCATTTCCTTGCGACGATTTTTTTTCCTACCATTTTTTCCTTCCAAATATAAATTTATTCCACTAAAATGTCCGACCCAGCTGCTTTGCGAAATGCTCTTGTTGCCTCATTATTTGAACTCTCTAATGCTGCTCAAAATACTGCTGCTGCAACAATCAACCTTGTAAATCATTTCAAAACTAATGATGCTTCTTCTGCTGAACTGCTTAGTTTACTTGCTGAAACTCTTGTTGGTGCAACTGGAAAACCTCTTGAAGATGCTTTAAAAAAATCAACTGATGCTGCAGCTGCTGTTGCAGTTGTTTCGAATACTCCTGTTAATTCTCAAGTAACTGAAGTTAAACCTGAAAAGAAAAAGAAGAAGGAAAGAGATCCAAATGCTCCAAAGAAACCTCTTACAATGTATTTTGCATTTTCTTTTGATGCAAGAGAAAAAATTAAAGAAGATAGAAAAAGAAAAGGTTTAGAACCTTTATCTGCTGTTGATATGAATGATATTATCAAGGAAAGATGGTCAAATATTACTGCTGAAGAAAAAGATAAATGGCAACAACTGTATCAATCTCAGTATGCTAAATATCAAAAACTTAAAGATGCTTATGATGAAACTAAAAAAAATGTTCCAATTAATGGTGAAACTTCTGCTATTGTTGATCCAGCTTCCCCAGTTTCTGTAATTCCTGAAGCTTCAAAAAAACTTGATGATGAAGAAAAAAAATCAAAGAAGAGAAAGGAAGAAAAAGCTGAAAAAGATAAAAAATCAAAGAAACTGAAGAAGGAAAAATTAGATAAAGAAAAATTAGAAAAATAATGTTAGACCTTTTTAATTCTTCTGTGTTTTATTAATTTCTATGTTCCTCTCTTGTCTTATGTGTTGTATGTTATATATTGTACTTATAGTAACGCTAATACTGAAATCTTGTAGAATGACTCGAACAATTGAGGCTGTCAATTGCACTTCAGAGCACCAAAAACAGGGTTAGAATGTCACTGAGATTGAACATCTTACATTACTGAGTTAATTTGACAGAAAACGGTTTCCGTAAACCCGATATACATGATTTTGTGACTAACAACTTCATGGTTTTTTAGATTGTCTCCAAACCCTCAGCGGTCTAGCAACTGTTAGTGACTCAAGTGCTTTGATACCTAATCTTTCTTCACGCTCCTTCAAATTTGTCTATATATCTAGTCAAACAAACCTATCTTTCGGTTGCGGCCATATCTAGATGAAACCTTCGCTTCCCGTCCGATCAGCAGGAAAATAAGCATCTAAGAGCAGGACTGAGTATTGTAATCGGAGACGGTACGAGAAATTCCTGTGTTGCAATCTTTCTTTTTCACAACTTTGTTCTTCATTTTTGAATACCTTTCAGAAGTTTTCTAACTGACAGATACTTGTATGTGTTTACCATCTTCTCTCTTTTATCTACATGTTTTTCCTACATTTTTTCATATTTTGTGATTTATTAATGCTAACGATGCAACTACCTCTTCTTCTTTTGCTTGTCGATATGGGCTCTTAAGACCTTTTGTCTATCTCTAAGCGAAAGCTTATGCTTACCTTGAACACTCCTTTTATGAATCATCATAACAAAATTCTTTTGTCTAGCCTTCTCTCTATTCGTTGTAGAATGTGCTTTATCAATCTTACCTCTCTTTGATCCAAACAGTCTATCTTCTTTACCTTCTTTAGCTTGAGCAATTCTTTCTTCTCTCAATTGTTTATATCTGACTTTACCAACTAACAGAGTTGAATCAACAGAGTCCTCATTATTGGTAGAAGTTCCCATTAATTTCTTAAGTCCTGCTTCAGCTTTAAGTTCTTCTAACTTGGCAAAATCTGCTGGTGTAAGAACTCTGCTGGCTAAAAGTGTAGCATCATCAATTTCTTTGGGTTCAACTTTTTGCTTTTTAGCTGGTGGTTCATCTTCATCTTCGTCTGATGATAAGTCCAAGTCAGAATCGTCATCTTCTCCGACCTTCTCTTCTTCGACTTTCTCTTCTTCTTTGTCTTTAGCTTCCTTTTCATTGTCGTCGTCACTATCACTAACATCATACTCCTTGTCACTTTCTACAGTCACCCATTCACCTTCGACATCATCGTCACTCTCATCAACTTCCCAATCTTTATCGTTATCTTCGTCTATAAGACCTTGCTTTCTCTTCCATTCCATTAATAATTCAATACCTGGAATTCCACTTATAACAGAACTTTCAACACCGAATTGTAATTTCTTAGTTTCTTTATGTTGTATTTCCATACTGGCAACTTTACCTCTATCTTTTCTAGACAACATTTCTGGTGCTACTTCTCTGTATAAAGAAATCAAAGATCTAGCAGCTGTCATAACTGCTTTAGATTTAGAACCTTTATATTCAGTTAAATCTTGTAATAAAGGAGCTTCAATTGCTAAAGGAGCTCTTGAAAGAATTTCTCTAATAGTATTAATACCAGCAGATGCAACTTCAGCAGCAACTCCATCACTCACGAATTCATCAGCAATTTTCCTTACAACAACTTGAATACTATCAGGAGGAACTAAATCATGAGATGCTTGAGCAGCAGCAGCCATAATTTGAGTAACATTTCTTTGTTTTGGATTTAAATACTTCAAGAAGAAAGAGTAAATTCCAAGAACTGTTAATTTATGAGTACCAATAAGTCTTGAAACTAAATTCATAAACATAATTTTTTGATCTAAATCAAATCTACTACTGTTTTTACCAGAAAGATGAGTATCGAAAACCTGTTCTGCAAAACCTTGAGGGTCTCTAAGAAGATGAATTGCACTGAAATTTAAGTAAGTAGCTGAATGTTTAGCATTATTTTTCTTCTTCATAGCTTTAACTGCCAGTTCTAATTTTTTACCTCTCTTTGAAGTTTTCTTATTCATTGACATTTTATGCTTTAAACTACCCATATCGAATCCATCATCATCACTTTCATCATCGAAATTATCATCTCTTTCCTTATCGGCACCTAAAAAGAATTTTGCTCCTGCAACACTAACTTTAACATCAGGATGAATTGTTGCTTGATTCATAAGTTCAACAGTTCTTGAATCATCCCAAATCCCACGACGCCATAATTCTCTAGTAAGTTTGGTTGCCCAAAGACCTTGAGAATCTCTTTTTTCGAGAAGATTGAATAAAAGTGCTTGTGTAGAACGATTAAGTTTTTGATTCTTAGTACCTGTATTTGCTGATTTTAAAAGTGCAATTAATGTACTATAAATTTGATGTCTGAGTTGCTTAACATGATGTCCTGGAACACTAGTACTATAAGCATGAAGAAGAGGGAAAATGGTTTGGATCAAGAATTCAGCACTTACAACTCCTTTATTTCTAAGCATTGTAAGACACTGAATAATTTTCTCTCGAAGATCTGGTGAAAAATCTCTGTGATTTGAAAGTAAAAGGTTTTGAAGTTCAGCTGGAAAACTGGCAGTTTCTTTAGGATAACATGTACATACAGCAGATACAAATCCTATAAGTTCACCAAATTCAGTATCTTTATCGGTACTAGAAGGATTCATAAGAAATATATCTCTAAGTGATTCGTAATGAGAATATTGTTGGAGAAATTCTTCATGGTACGATTCTGGATCCCGACGAACCACATTCTGAAGAAGAATGATGTTGGTGGGGAGCACAGCTACTCTTCTATTCTTTGCCATTGAAAAAAAATGTAAGTATAAGTTTTAGAAAATGGAGGTAGATTTGTGAAAAATAAATTCTGCGATGGGATGAGCAAAACAGCCGTACACCAGAAAGACGATTCAAACATCCGTACCACAGAAAACCACCACACATCCGTACCGCAAAAATTGAGAAAATACATCCGTACCGCTGCAAATCCTATATAAGCTGTAAATGTCAACACCAGCTGAAAGGCCGAAACCTCCGTGACTTCAGGACGAGTCGGGTGGTGAAGTGTTGAAACTTTCCCTCTGAAGCCGAAATGACTTCCGTTTTAGGCAATCTACGTTTGATATCTTTATATAAATTTTCTCAATATATTTTACATACTTATACACATTTGAAGTTATTGAAGTTATTGAAGTTACTAGAATTACTCTAACTTATCATGAAACAAGTTATCTAACGAGTCATAATTGATCTTCTTACTCAATTGTTTCTTAGAAAATACTCGTTTAGCACTTTCTGCTGCTGATGATGGAGCTGTTCCTTCGAGTCCAAGTTTTGAAGCAGGTCCAAGAACATTCAATGAAGCATTTACTTCATCACTAAGTCCAGGAATTTCTCTTTTAGCTATTCTTCTCTTCTTTCTCGTTCCTGATGTGTTTCCAGTGATTAAATCTGCTTCCTCTTTAAGTTTCTTCTTTTCTTGCTCCAAAATGTATTCATAATTTAATCCTGTCCAAATTCTGGTCTTTTGAGCTTTCTCTTCATCATTCAATAACATGGAATCGACTTCTTCGTCGTGATCTTCTTCACCGATGACCTCTGCTGATGAGACATGTTCAAGAAGGTCTGAAGTTTTGGGTAGGTTGTCTACAAGATTTCTAGGTCTATCAGCTTCAATTTGTTTACTAAAATCATCTCCAATGCTATTCTCCTCTTCAAAGGGGGTTTTGTAAACCAAATCCTGAAGAGATTCCTTCTGTTTCCTGATGATTCGCTCGAGTTCACGGGTGATTTGATCTTCGGTTAAATCTCCATCCATCAATACAGCTTGAAGTACTGCATTCTCTCTTGTGAAATCGTCACCGGGTATCTTTTTCGATCTCTTCTTTCTTCCAGACTTGACGGTCTTGTCATTAAGACCACCAAGTCGGCTTCTTGATGTAGTAACAGCGGTCTCTTCGTCTTCATTCGGACTCTGATCGCCAGTAGACCCAACTTGTTCTCGGAGCGATACTCTTTGACTTCGCCGGCTTTCACGTGTTGACGCTGAGTTTGGCGCAGACGTCACCTCTCCAGTTTCTTCAGCATCTTCAGCTCCATCATCTTCATCATCATCAACATCAACATCATCATCGTCTTCTTCTTCTTCTTCTTCTTCTTCTTCTTCGATATCGTCATCATCTTGTTCCTCTTGTTCCTCTTCCTCTTCTTCTCCTTCTTTCTCTGTAGAGCCCTCGAAATAAACCTTTGCAGCATCATCTTGCTCCTTTATTGATTCCTGGATAAGATCTGGCAATTTCTTGGGAATAAGTTCACCTTTATTTGCTAGTTTCTTGAATGTTTTAAGCGATTTTTCTCTTTCTTTAAGACGGTCTAGTAATTTTTTCTCTAAACGACGATTACTACGGAAAGATGGTGGTAATCCTGGGGTTGCCGATTCCGAAGTCAAGAACTGAGATACTGTCATTTCTGCTGAGCTTGTTTTCCTAAATTCATTAAGTCTTCGCTGAATTGTTTCTGGTGCAACATGAGAAACTTCCACGATTTCTTCGTGAGTTCTTCTAAAGTTATTCATTCTTGCTGCCAATAGTAAACAAGCACCTGCAATCCCTGCAGGTCTTCTACCTTCATGAATCCAATCATCTGCCATTCTTCTTACTAATTTTGAAGCATCTTGAACTACTCTTTTAGTCTTTGAACCAAAATCAAGCTTTTCAGCAAAATGTTGTATAAAAATTGAAGGATCTGCTAATGGTAAATTAGTTATTTGAAGAGCTTTCACCATTTTAAGAAATGTTGCACCTAATGAAAATACTGAAACTTGTAATCTAGCACTAAAATCAATAAGCATATGATGAGTATTTTCTTTACGACAAGCAACGTATAAGCAAACAGCAACGACATTTTGGGATCGTCTTCCCTGTACGAAATTTTGTGTTAAAGCAAGTTTAAACCAACCTCCAGCTGCTTGAGCTACATGATCATTAATTCTCATTGCCTGGGCTAGTTTCTTAATTTTACTTTGACCTGCTGCCAAAGTTTGCTCTCTTGATTCCATCCCATTTTGACGTCCTCCAAACGTGGCTCGGGCCTGATCGGATCTCACCATACTTCCCTGGACCATGGCGGCCCCAGAAGCAGATTCACCAAATTGAACTTCACTAACAATAGGATTTTCTTCTTGAACGGTACCACAAGCGGTACAAATCACATCACCAGACGCCGAGCTTCGGTCGACATGGAACGAGTCGGCCCGTCCACAGTTTCGACACACTTGTTTTGACATGGAGAAAAGTTGTGGTTGTATTTGTGGATATATAAAAATTATATAGTTTATTTAAACGTAAATAGCAGATGTTTTGCGAATTAAAATTTGCGACCCTTTTCAAACCTTGAATTACCCGTTAGAAATCTGTGAGTTTCTACAGGAAGTTGTTGGGAATTTGAAGACTCATTTCAAACTCGGGGAAACTCCTTGACGTCAGTGGAATTGGGTGTTCGTGGAATTCCCATTACTTTTACATAGTTTTTGCTTGTCATAACCTCGCTTTACTTAGCCTTGATTTATACTATACATACTCTTTATACTATTTAGAAATATGTCTAGAACTCCGCTTCTTGACCTGGTGGGTCTGCTCATGCTGTTTGGCCTGGCCGATAACCCTTTGGGTGAGCTGGTGTCGTCGCTGGTTCACATGTCGGTGCTTCCCAAATTTCCTTACTCTCTTGTACTTAAAATAACCGCTAGTGAACCCAGAGACTTCCTTCAAGCTGAAAGAACATGTCTTTCATTTCTTCGTTTCACTACTGGTCTTTTCTTTGCGGCATTGGGTGTTCTTCATCCTTTTTCGCCAGATAAAGATAATCAATCTGTTCTGACATATGCTAGTACCATGGCATTATTCCTTATGGTTCTTGCGTTAGCTGCTTTGCTATTATGTGGTATAAGCTACCATAGAACAGTTAATCAATACGCCAGACACAGAATTCAAACCGCTACTCACAATTGGGCCACCGTGACGTGTATGTCTCTTATTGTGGTGGCCATGGCATCTGTGAACATGACATTGTTATTCCAAAGGTTTACGGAGTAGCCGTGACCTTGCGGTGATTAGTTGTGGATCCTAGGCGAGTCCCTGGTATTTAATTCTTCAGTAACTATCTTAATAAACTCGTGTTGATAACTTGTAGTTGCTGTGGCCTGTGTACTCTCTTCAACGGCTTTGTAAGTTTTATTTCTCTTCTACACTTCCTACGTCTGTTGCGTAATCCCTTCTCTTCGCTTCCTACATCGGTTCAGGTAATCTGTCTATTTGTTACACATCTATTTACGATCTTTACTCTTCCTCTTTTTGTCTCCATCTCTCTTTCCTCCTTTATCTCCCCCTTTGGTTCCTTCTCTCTTTCTCTTATTCCTCTCTCTCTTCTCTCCAAATCCTTCTCTATCCATATCCAGAATAGCCTCTCTCTTGGCCTCTGATGTTGCAGCAAGTGATTCCTTAATGATTTTTTCATCATCAATAAGTTCAAGTAAATCCATCTTCTTCTTAATTCTTTCCTCAATAGAAAGCACTCTTTCAACATCATTTTCTGTCACCACACTCACGGCATCTCCTCGTCTACCTGCTCTTGCAGTTCTACCGACTCTGTGAATGAAATCATCTGGATCTGATGGCATATCGTAATTTATAACTACCTTAACTGTTGGAATATCTAAACCTCTAGAAGCAACATCGGTAGCAATAAGAATCTTAGCTGCACCAGCTTTAAATCTATGTAAAGAATTGGTTCGTTCTTGTTGAGGCATCTCTGAATGTAAAGAAGCTACTCTAAATTCCAATTTTCTAAGTGTTCTTCTTAATATTTCTGCTGTTTTAGTCCTGTTAACGAAAATTATTGCTGTTTCATCTTTATAATCAGTAAGTGTAAGAAGATTATGAAGATATGCTTCTTTGACATATGATGGTACAAAAATATACTTAACTTCAAGAGTTGGTGGGATTGCAACTTTATCTACGGTATCTGTTTCATTAATGTAAACTGGAAGTTTTCCTGGTGCAAGAGGTCGGTCTTTTAATGCTCTAACAGCATCAGTGACGGTGGCAGTAAATAGAAGCGTACGACGCTTGTCGGCAGCTGGAAGAACTTCCATACATCTTTCTAAATCTCCTCCAAAACTATTACTTAAAAGTCTATCTGCTTCATCTAGAACTAAATATTTCACTCGGCGTAATCCGCCAATAGTATCTTCACCCGAGTTTATGATATGATCGGCCAATCTTCCTGGAGTTGCGATGACAAAATGAGGACGACGTTGAAGTTGAAGTGCTTGGTCAACGATATCTTCACCTCCAACTATAACTGCAACTCTTATATTCATAGAAGCACCAAGCGCTTGAAACTGCTCGGCAATTTGTAATGCTAATTCTCGGGTTGGCGTAAGTACCACTCCAAATATCCCCATTGGATCTTCCGACCATGTCGTAAGCATAGGAGCTGCAAATGCAATGGTTTTTCCGCTACCGGTTTTAGCACCTCCAATACAATCGTGGCCATGGAGAATTTTGGGTATACAAGTTTCTTGAATAGAAGTGGGATTGTAGATTCTCATAGCCGCAAGAGCCTCTGAGAGCCAGGGGGCTACTCCAAGGTCTGTGAACGATGACATGGTTCAAGAATGAAAAATATATAAATAGGTCTGAAAATGATGGAGATGAGATGCGATGAAAAATAATGATTTGCACCTAAATAGTAATAGTGAGACTACTACTTTGGAAGAGATACTTTTTCCAATTTGTTGAATTCATTCTTTAATCATAACTTGTTCAGTTTATGTCTATTAGGCTGTCTGTACATAATTGATTGTTCCATACATTATAACTTAACTTCCATACATAATTAACCAACTTCCATACATGATGTTAAGTAAATCATTTGTATGCATGATACGAACATCCCATAAAACACCTCATGTCATACATGCATTTCTGCGTCTATTGCATGCTAGTGCATGCCGCCATTCATTTCCTACTATAGAAGATTATAATCCTAATTTAGAATCTTTGCCTCCATTACCCACAACTGACTATACAATAAAGGACTCAACAGATACTCCAGAAGCTGTAAGTGAAAGATTTGGAGATCTTGCGTTTAAAAACTTAGGTTTAGATGATTTCGGTTTCTCAACTCTTAATTTTAGTCTTAAGGATTACTTCTTAGGTGACGACCATCATACTCACACTGTTTTCTTTGGAGCAACTGCTCTTCAGAAACAAGCTAAAAAAGTAGAACAAAGAACTTTTGAAGATGTTAAATACGTAAGAGTATGTTCTGGATCAGGAGGTAATGGTTCTGTTTCTTTCTTTAGAGATGCAAATAGACCTGTAGGTCCTCCAGATGGTGGTGATGGTGGAGCTGGCGGAAACGTTTACGTTCGAGTTGTGAACTCCATATCTTCATTACACAAGATTAAACGAAGCTACAATGCTGCAAATGGATCTCCTGGTACAGGTAGACAGCTAGATGGTAGAAATGGTGAAGACATCATCATTGAAGTCCCGGTAGGAACCACCATTCGGTGGATTCCTGATCCACGTATAATTCGTAGTGTCATCAAAGATAATAGAGGTGATTTATCCAAGGTAAAGCTTGAACTTAAGGCAAATTTGGATAAAGATATAGATATTCAGTTCTTTAGAAATAGCTACTTACCAGGACACGGGTGGATTTTCAAAGAGCAAGAGGAAGAGTACTATCGAGAGAGAGAGTTTTTCACAGAATTGAATGAGCAGGTGGAGGAGTACGACCGTGAAATTATCAATGAAGAACTTGCTCTGGATACTTTCCCTATTCTCGGGATGGATTTCGATAAACCCCAAGATCAGCCAGTGCTTTTGGTCCGTGGTGGTAAAGGTGGTATGGGAAACATGCATTTCTTGACTAATAACGTTAGAAATCCACGGTTTAGTAAGAAAGGCCGTGATGGGATGACTCAATTCTTTCTTCTTGAATTAAAACTTATTGCCGATTTGGGACTAGTAGGACTTCCAAATGCCGGTAAATCTACTCTTTTAAGAGCTATATCTAATGCTCGTCCTCGAATTGGCCATTGGGAGTTTACTACGTTGCAGCCAACTATTGGAACGATTCATACTACTATAGATCAAGATCCATTCACGGTAGCAGATATTCCGGGGATTATCCGGGGAGCATCGCAAAATAAAGGAATGGGACTTGATTTTCTTCGCCATATCGAGCGACTGGGTGGACTCGTGTTTGTAGTTTCGCTTGAAGGTGAGGATCCTGTTGCTGATTTGCAAACACTCGTGACAGAAGTGGGAGAAAAGAGAATGGATGGTAAGAAGAAACTCGTTATTGCTACCAAAGCAGATTTGTCAGAAACCAGTGAAAACTACATGAAATTGAAGTCTCATGTAGAGAAATTACTGGAAAATTCTGGAGAGAAACCTTGGAAATTGGTGCCTGTTTGTGCTGTTCGTGGAGAGAATATCGATAAATGCATTAAGTTAATGAGTGAAACCGCTAGAAAAGATACCTAGTTTATCAATTTGGTTGGTTGAAGCCACATGGGATGTTTTCCGGTTCGGAACTCGTTACATTGTGCCGACAAGACGAATTACATTTCTTGAGTGAATCAGCTGGTTCTAATTTGAAAAGTTTAACTATAATCTACGAAATTCAAGTCATCTCCGTAGCTATCATAACCATTTTGAGGAGCTACCCTTGCTGATTGTGTGTTTTACTCCTGAATTTGTGCCTAACCGTTTCGATGGTGGTTGATCAAGGCAGCCATCTCGGTTGTCTTGCCAGTAGTACGAATATGTAGAAGGATGCCTCAATTACAATTGATTGCCAAATTCCCGGAACAATCCTGTAATTATATAACCATGTGGTCTTGGTCGTTTATTCTGTAACTTCAACTTCTACACCGATGGAATTGAAAATTTTTAATAGGGTAATTACTTGTAAATAATAATGAAAATTTTGCAGCAAAAGGTAGCAAAAAATACTTGACATCACAAAAGTCCACAAAACTTACAATTCGATTCGGCTAACCGTTCTGTGGTGGAAATGGATCTTTCTCGAATTTTACAATTTATTTCTTTCGCCTTGGCTGTTTTAGGACTTCGTCTGCCTTCTACAATTTTTATTAATTCTCTAAAATACATTTATTAATATAAGTAAATACATCGTCAAGTCGTAAATAAATATGCCATTATGTCATCGTAAGTTCTTTAGATTGTTTTTTTGCTGTTTATAACCCCATTTATACAATTCATCATATAATTATGACTGTAATTAAGAGGTTTTGCAAGAGTGAAATCAATTCCAACCTCATCATAGGTTTTGATTTCATGATAGTAGCATTTGGTGGTTACAGCAATAAGACCTAAATGGTCCCAAGAATCCTTCTCTCTTATCATTTTGGCGAGTTCAACACCATTGAGAAGAGGCATTTCTATATCAAGAAAAATGACATCGTATTCATTCTTGTTAACGGCATCCAAAACTTTGGTAGAATCTTGGAATTCGCTTATGCTGGCATTTGGATACAACTTTCGAAGTATTTTACTTAGTATACGAACATTTATTATATTATCATCAACCACAAGGAATTTATAATCGGAGTAGTCGGAGTTGAAAGTACTCTTGTCAAATAATGAAAGTTGAGAATTAATAGATTGGGTATCATCGGATTCATCGTCTGACGGAGTAATAAGCAGGTACGGAAGTTTTTTAGATGGGGAATTGGTGGGGTATAATATTGATTTATGTTGGAAATAATCAGGGCTTGAACTTGATTCGGAAAGTGTTGGAGGAGTTGTTAATTGGGTATTATAACAAGATTCATCGGAGCTAAAGGATGAGTTGGGAAAGGGGTCTACCCGCTGGATATAATCCATTCTATAATTGAATATGAGTGGTAATAATTAGATATGAATAATTTTAATTAAATTAAAGTAGGTTAAAAAAAAACTGAGCCATGGCGGGATTTATATGTCAAGAATAAACTCAATTTGCATCTGCATGGAAATAAGCTATTTCAATGCATATGCAGGTTAATTGCCACAAGGCGGTTTTACCTCAGATGCGAGAAAAACAAGAAAACAAAACCACCTGCATACAACCCACTAAGGCGTCAAATTCACGTATACTCCACGGGAGTAATAACCTATCTGGGGTTTGTATCTGTTAATTCGATTCGGAGTGTAAAATGATTTTAACCCCAGACTATTAACCCCTGAATTAGAGGGGAATTCATAAGCCATTCAATATAAAATGATAGCAAAATTAATTCTGCACTCGCCGCAACAACAATACGCGTAGCTGCTAGAGAATAATTTGTTTCTTTTCTCTATTCTTCTAGTGGCCGCACGTGACTCGTCTCACTTACCGGTATACCGCGAGAGAATAAAATGGTTATACCACGAGAAATAAGCTATTTACGACAGATGCAAAGGTTAAGTTAACAGATACGGTCAGTTAAAAATAGAATTACATCAACATGTCATATATTTGACATATACGGAAAAATCATACGGCTTGCATCATATGATCCCCACCCGCCACGAGTAGTGAGGAAATTTTACATACCTTGGCATGAGGATCATTTGCATAACTTGCCACCACGGATTATTTTTACGCATAGACTCTTCTTTGCAGTGTCTTGCTATGTGCACCCCCTGTAATGAATTGCTTTTTCGGTGCATTTTAATTAATTCGCCCCACTCATAACGGTAGTGACCAACAATGAATGAGGTTGAACAGAGTATCAAAGCTTTATTATATTTTGAGAACAAGGCCTTAAACCTCGTTTTTTCAACCCGTGACTTGCATTAGTTCGCAATTACATCTACATTAAAATTTCGATAGCACGTTCTTTCAATTAAGACAATAGCTGAGCGACAATTTTTACTCTTTGTACTTAACAATTAATGGCGGATAAATGATGTGTTTCGCATGCATTGTTCCCTCCTAGGGGTACATAGGTACAAGAAAAAGATAAGAGGCAAGCAGCAAGAGGCAAATTTGTCTCAAAATTGCTCCATCGAGAACTTGATTTAGATTTTAAAATTTTGCAATTTAATCACTTGCTAAGCAATACCGTTTAGATTGCGTTAACGGAATTTTAAATTTCAAATCGTCACGTTTATTGCGGTTATAGTTGACGTAGGTCGTGTGGCAGGAGATTTCATATACGTATTTCAGTGACAGTCACGGGTTATAGTGTATTAACTCCGAATCAGATCATGAGGATATTCGTGTAAGGGGAACCTGAAACTGCTCGTATGGCGCAGTGGTAGCGCAGCAGATTGCAAATCTGTTGGTCCTTAGTTCGAATCTGAGTGCGAGCTTTTCTTTTTGCTTGAGCTATTCCAGCTACTCCATTTTTTGGTTAATCCAATTTGTTCTCAGGCCAGCACCGTCTTTGTCTTTACCGTGGTATATGGGGTAAGGAATTATACATTCTGTAATAATCATGCTAGTGGGTGCCATGTTCGCTACAATCTGCCTTATTTGGAGATTGAAAAAATTTTCATTGGGCACCCAACCACGTCTTATCACCTTGAAGCTCATTAATGTCCAGATTGATCGGCTAGACACCAGTTGGTGCCTCAAATTTGGAGCCTCATAAATTTTGGTGTGTAAATCTCCGCTCTTCGTCTATAATTGCTGCAACTATCAGCCCCAACTCCTTCATTTACACCAATTTTAACAATTGTATGCACAATCGTTTCTTTATACAGTAAGTAATGCAGTGTGGATTACTGCATGGTCTAGCCAACGAATCTCTTGATACTATCGCCGTGTTTGAAGTTTTTACGGCGACTTAGCTGAATCTGGAAATGTTGCAGAGTCTAGATTTTTTTACACAATAGGCATGCATATAAATTGCAACAAGTAACCCAAGATTAGGTTTCAAATCCAAATGACAAACAGGGTTCAGAGTTCAGGGTTCAGATTAATAAGATAAAGTTATATTGGCAATTAAAGTTTTTTAATCAAGCATTTTTGATTTAATTTATTTTAGATATGCAAAATGAATTATGCTATGTTGAAAGAAAAAGAAGTTCAACTTGACCAGGAGTTGCAATATATGCAAAATACCTTGAGCTTCTCAAGACGTATGGTGGGGATAAAATGGAGAAAGAACTTCATCGAGGTACCAAAGAAAGTAAGGAAATCGCTGAAAAAGCATTAAAAGAGTTACTCAAGTACACTTGATTCCATACCCATAATGAAACCCTGCTGTATATTTTCTATAGACCGAATCGGCGTTTTTAAACTGAGGCAGAACAAACTGGTCTAAGTGCTTTACATTTTGTTGACTTTCTCCGGCTTCGGATTTCCAGATAACCAGTCATATAGTCCCTTGCAACCATACTACTCCAATCGATAGCCTGGCGCTCCTCAAACCCTTCAATTCTTTGCTTCTAGAGCTTTTCAATGTATGGTTTGGATTCTATATTCTATTTAATTACTTGCTAGTTTCTGTATATGACTGCTTGCTTGCTTCGGTAGAGCATTCATGTTGAGATTAGTACTTACTCCTACTTGTGGTGCTAATACCTTCCCGGGCCGTAACATTTTGTCCATACTACTACAAAAGTCAATTTACCCACTGCTCTTTATACTAGTTATAATACACGTTACTTGTGACAATTATTTAGTGACATTCAGTTCTAGCCATTATTCGTTTCTTCTCTGGCATAAAATGCTTTTGTTCTTCCGCATTGGGCTAATTACGTGCATGGATGGCGATGTTTGTATGCACTCGCAACTGTTTTTTCACATAAGCTATCTATCATTCAATAGTAATTCTATAAAAAGTATCCTGATAATATTATAGTTAGTCTTTTCAGCTCATGTCACACCCACAGGTTGTGAAAACCGGATCTTCTGGAGAAAATTACAACGAGACTTTCGATAAAGACAAACTTCTACGGATGCTTCAGCTTCATTGCCATGATTTAGGAATAGATTCAAATACAATCATCGATGTCATTGATTCGATTTTTTCCGGGCTTCCGGCAGTAATAAGCCTTATAAACCTCTTCGATCTTGTGTGTGAATCGCTTGCGGCTAAAGTTATCTATCATCCTGATTTTTCACTACTTGCAGGTAGAATAGAAGCTGTTAAAATAAACCATTTGTGTCCTTACAAATTCAGTCACAATGTCAAACGCCTCTATAACAACTTACATCCTCGTACTAAACGACTTTTCCCACTAGTATCTTTGAAATTTCATGATTTTGTTCAAGCTAATGCCAAATTCCTAGATGGCCTTGTAGATGCCTCCAGAGATCTTACGCTAACATACTTTGGACTCAAGACACTTGAAAAGTCTTACTTAATGAAGATTGGCGATGTGACTGCCGAAACTCCACAGTTTCTATTTCTTCGAGTAGCTATTGCTATTCATCAAGATACCTCCCAAACCTGTTTGAAAGACATTGCTCAGACCTACGACTTGATGAGTCGAAAGTATTTCATTCACGCTTCACCCACTCTATTCAATGCCGGAACAAACAATCACTACCTATCGTCATGTTTCCTCCAAGCGATGGAGGAAGACAGTATTGACGGGATTTATAAGACTCTTCACAAATCGGCCCTCATTTCTAAAGCTTCTGGAGGCTTGGGACTTCATGTTCATAATGTTAGAGGGTCAGGTGCCCTAATATCGACCTCCAATGGTACCAGTAGTGGCTTAATCCCTATGCTCCGTGTTTTCAATGATACTGCTCGTTACGTAGATCAAGGAGGAAATAAAAGACCGGGAGCATTTGCAATTTATATTGAACCATGGCATTCAGATATCATGGAAGTTATTGAACTACGTAAAAATCATGGTAAAGAAGAAATGAGAGCTCGAGACTTGTTCTATGGACTTTGGATTCCTGATTTGTTCATGGAGAGAGTTAAGGCCGACCAAGATTGGAGTCTTTTCTCTCCGGATGAAGCTCCTGGTCTCTGTGATGTTTATGGTGAAGAATTTAAAACCCTTTACGAATCTTATGAACGTCAGGGTTTTGCTTATTCCACTATCAAGGCACAACAACTATGGAAATTGATCTTAGAGGCTCAAACGGAAACTGGTTTGCCATATATGTTGTATAAAGATGCATGCAATGAGAAATCGAATCAGAAAAATCTCGGAACCATTAAATCTTCCAATTTGTGTACGGAAATTATTGAGTATTCTTCGCCCGAAGAGACTGCGGTGTGTAATTTAGCGTCATTGGCATTACCGTCATTTGTTAAGTGTGAATCTGGTCAGAAATTTGTAGATTTTGCCTTTCTTCATAGCGTTACTAAAATTGTGATTAAAAATCTCGATAAAGTTATTGATATCGGCAAATATCCGATCCCTAGCTCGGAAGTTTCCAATAAAAGACATCGACCTGTTGCTGTTGGAGTTCAGGGCTTGGCGGACTTGTTTCTTGATCTTCGAATTGCGTTTGACTCACCTGAAGCTCGAACTTTAAACATTCAACTTTTCGAAACCATTTACCACGGCGCCATTGAGGCATCTATTGAGTTGAGTGTTCAAAAAGGTGCTTATCTGACATTCAATGGTTCGCCAGCATCTCAGGGATTACTTCAATTTGACTTATGGAATCATAAACCGCTGAATTTCTTTCTGGACTGGCAAGAACTAAAGGACAAAGTTCAAAAATTCGGTTTAAGAAACTCGTTACTTGTAGCACCCATGCCCACGGCATCTACATCACAAATTCTCGGATTTAACGAATGTTTTGAACCATTTACCTCTAATTTGTACACTAGACGAGTTTTGTCGGGAGAATTTCAGATTGTTAATAAGTATCTTCTTGAAGATTTGATAGATCTTGGATTATGGGATCTGGCTATGAGAAATCGAATTATTAAAGACCATGGATCAATTCAGAACATACCTGGGATTCCTGAGGAGTTGAAACGGCTCTATAAAACGGTTTGGGAAATAAGTCAGAGAGTTATCGTAGACTTGGCAAGTGATAGGGCCAAATTCATTGATCAACTGCAAAGTATGAATATACATTTGCGAAATCCTTCGTTCGGGAAACTTACAAGTTGTCATTTCTACGCTTGGGAACTGGGGTTAAAGACTGGTATGTACTACTTACGGACTCAGGCTGCGTCTCGGGCCATTCAGTTCACGGTAGACGAAATCGATGCTGGAAAAGTAGGCAAGAAGAGCTTGAAGGTATTAGAGAGGGATGTTTATCAAGATGCTGATAGGTATGTTGAAAAAGAAAGAGACACGGAGAAATCTACCCTAGAGATTAGGTCGGTACCAGAGAGTTTCAAGGTGTTTGTCGCTGAAGATCTTGCTGCAGATACCAGCTCCCGAACATCACCTAATTCTGTGACCTCTGTCCTGAGTGTCACTCCGGAGAATGAGCTGCCTGTGAGGAAGAAGAGAAGGTTCAGCGATGGCTATGATATCTACGATACTACGCCTGTTGCTTGCGACATAAAAGACCCTGGAAACTGTGAATCTTGTTCGGGGTAATGTAAATAGACATGTAAATAGATACAAATAAGATTTATAAAAGTCAACGTAAAGATTTTACACTTTTTGAAGTTGTTTGGATCTTTCTGCTACCTCAACTTTCTATTTGCAAAATCTGCAACTTGGGTCATTCCATCTTTAGTCACGAAAAACCGACGTTTCACTTTATCTGACCATATCAACACCCCTATCTCTGAGGCGTAACTCCATAAAGCATCATACTCCTGTTCATTTTGAAAGTCCTTGAATAAATATCCTTCAAACGTTTGAATTCTATCGAGTTCTAATTGCCAAAGTTTGATTTGATCAACTACATTCGGTGGAAGTACCTCTAACTTATGTTGAGTCACCTGAGAACCTTCAGTCTGAGACTGTGGAGCTCCACCAGCGGTATTAATATTATGACTTGCATCGAACTCAATCTTCTTATCGAGCTTTTCCTTAGCTAAAACTCTCATTTGAGGGTGGGCATGAGTTTCTAAGAATTTAATGATTTGATCAGCAGTAATTCCATTCATTAATGCCCTTCTAATAGAATCTCTGGTTATTTGACCACAAACCATATTAGAGAATCTGATTCTTAAACTTACGAAAAGATTAAGAATTGCAATCTCTAATGGCGAATTGGTGTAGGCATAGATCTTAAAATTAGTTTCTAAAATTACCGACCCCTGACCAGCAGTTATGCTTGCAGTTGCTCCGTCACTCTCAAGTGCCAGTTCCATTGCACTTGCCGGTGTCTTTAATGCTGCAGTATCGGAGGTCAACGTCGTTGCGAGTCTTGTTGGATAAAATCTTGAAGATCCATCATTACGTTGAAAAACAAGCCCAAAATCTCGAAGATCTGCCAACATACTAACTTGAGTTGCACTTAGTGTAGAAACAGTATAGCTTTTACCTAATTCCAAAGAACCCAAAATAAAGATGAAATTTAGGACATCTACAGGATCCATATTGAGATCTTGTGTGAGGTTTAAATATTGAAGTAAGAAAGTCCAAATCTGGGCGTTCACATCTTGAAGCAAGAACTGAAACCCAAGATTAGTAATTTTCAAGTCGTTTCCTCTTCCTTCCATAAGATTCCCCAGTTTCAAAAGTGAAAGAACAGAATTTGAAGGTCTTATGTTAATTTGAGTCCCCACCATAAAATGAAGAATTGTTTCCCACTTTTGACTTGCAAAAGTATCAAGAAATTTAATATCTACAGCATGTTTATCTAACCCTATACTGGCTATGTTTCCAAATGCATTGTGATCTTGAGATCCCGTTAAACAATCCCGGAAATTCTTTCTAAATGTAGGATGAAGTCTGATGAATGAACCACTTGAATCTTCTTCAATTAGATGAAGTGCTTTCAATCGATTTAATGATTCAAAATGAGCTTTTCGTGATGTTGGTTTACACCACCTTTCAATATCCTTGAACGGTACGGGTTTATCGTGGAAGAGCATGGAAGTTATGTAGAATTTAGCTAATGGCGGTAGAAGACGGAAAATTGATAGGCATGTTGCTGGAGCTTCGTAGAGCTGAGATTGAATGGTTTTGGGTAGCGCCTCGAGGTGCTCATTGACTGTGGCCTTGAATGCGGTGGTGGACATGATGAAGCAGAAGACGTGGAGGGAGTAAGTTGGATGAAGAAGTTAATGGAGTCTTAAACTCTTACTTAAACTTAGACTTGACGGGTGCGGAGTAAACGATGCAGAAAACGGACTTAGACTAATGCAAATAAATAACTTTTTAACCTGCTCTATATGATCTCACTTGCTGGAGCTGTAAGTACCTTGACTGAGGACTGCTTACTGTATAAGGTCTGACTATATGTAGTTTTAGTTTGCTTCTAATCGTACTGTATATTCGCTCGAAAGTGGGTCACGTGCGCAGCGTGAAAAATTCATCCTCATCTCTTAGTCAGCTCAAGTCTAAGGTTTGTACTGCACCATGAAAAGAAAGATTGTGGAGGATTCAGCGTTCCAGGACTTACTCCAGGAGGAGTATAAGGGTAAGAAGTATACTGATCCCATCAATACGGCTGAAGATAAATGGAATCTTCTTCCAGCTTTTCTTAAAGTTAAAGGACTTGTCAAACAGCATTTAGATTCATTTAACTACTTTGTAGATGTGGATCTTAAAAAAATTATCAAAGCCAATGAACTTGTTCTTAGTGACGTTGATCCAGAGTTTTACGTCAAGTATCTTGACGTCCGTGTCGGACATAAAAGTACATCACCAAAGGGAACAAAAGAAGTTATTTTAGCACCTCATGAATGTCGACTTCGTGATTTAACATATTCAGCTCCAATTTATGTTGATGTGGAGTATACTCGTGGTCGGAAAATCATTCGTCATAAAGATTTGGAAATCGGTCGTATGCCAATCATGCTTAGATCAAATAAATGTATTTTAGATGGAATTGATGATCATCAAATGGCTAAATATGATGAATGTCCTGTTGATCCAGGTGGATACTTTATTGTTAATGGAACTGAAAAAGTTATTCTTGTACAAGAACAATTATCAAAGAATAGAATCATCGTAGAAGCTGATGAAAAGAAAAATATTGTTCAGGCTTCGGTTACTTCGTCAACTCACGAAAGAAAATCAAAGACTTATGTAATTACCAAAAATGATAAAATTTACTTGAAACATAATTCTATCGGTGAAGATATCCCGATTGTTATTGTACTCAAGGCTGCTGGAATTACATCCGATCTTGAAATCCTTCAACTTGTATGTGGAGATAATTCTCATTACCAAGATTTATTCGTGGTAAATTTCGAAGAGGCTGCTAAACTTGAAGTTTTTACTCAGCAGCAAGCCCTTCATTACGTTGGTAAAAGAGTTAAAACTATACGTAGAGCAGGGACTCCAAAATTGTCTCAATTACAAGAAGGTATTGAAGCAGTCGCAACTACTATTATAGCTCATATTACAGTTTCTGGACTTCAATTTAGAGAGAAAGCTCTTTATATTGCAACCATGGCTCGTAGAGTGTTGATGACCATGCATAATCCTTCTATGGTGGATGATAGAGATTATGTGGGGAATAAACGTTTGGAACTTGCAGGGCAGCTCATGTCGTTACTTTTCGAAGATTTATTTAAAAAATTTAACTCTGATTTCAAAAATAATATTGATAAAATTCTTAAGAAACCTAGTCGAACTTCAGAATTCGATGCTCTATTATCAATAAACATTCACTCTAATAATATTACTACTGGTATGAATAGAGCTATTTCTACAGGTAATTGGTCGTTGAAAAGATTCAAGATGGAAAGAGCTGGTGTTACACATGTTCTTTCTAGACTTTCATATATCTCAGCATTAGGTATGATGACTAGAATTGCTTCTCAGTTCGAGAAGTCTCGTAAGGTTTCTGGACCTCGTGCTTTACAACCATCGCAATTTGGTATGCTTTGTACTTCTGATACTCCCGAAGGTGAAGCTTGTGGATTAGTTAAAAATTTGGCTCTCATGACCCACATTACCACTGATGACGAAGAAGATCCAATCAGAAAGTTATGCTACGTTCTTGGATGTGAAGATATCCTTAGTATCGACTCGGCAACTTTTTACAGTGAAGGAAATTATGGAATTTTCCTTAATGGTACACTTATTGGAACTTCAAGATTCCCTGCTAAATTTGTCAATGATTTCAGACGTTTAAGACGTTCAGGTAAAATTTCGGCATTTGTTTCCATATACACCAACACCCATCAAACAGCAGTACATATTGCCACCGATGGTGGAAGAGTTTGTCGTCCATTAATCATTGTAGATGGTGAAAATAAGTCAAAAGTTAAAGAAAATCATTTACGAAAACTTTTGAATGGAGATTGGGAATTTGATGATTTCTTGAAAATGGGTTTGGTTGAGTATCTTGACGTTAACGAGGAAAATGATTCCCTTATTGCATTATATGAAAAAGATCTTGATACTACTCAAAACATTACTCATTTAGAAATTGAACCTTTTACAGTTCTAGGAGCTGTGGCAGGATTAATTCCATACCCTCATCATAACCAATCACCAAGAAATACTTATCAATGTGCTATGGGTAAACAAGCTATTGGAGCTATTGCCTATAATCAATTTAGACGTATTGATACCCTTCTTTACTTTATGGTTTATCCTCAACAACCTATGGTTAAAACCAAGACTATCGAGCTTATCAATTATGATAAACTTCCAGCAGGACAAAATGCAACTGTTGCAGTTATGTCATATTCAGGTTATGATATTGAAGATGCTCTTGTTCTTAATAAAGCATCTATTGATAGAGGATTTGGAAGATGTCAAGTTGTTCGTAAAAATACTATTCAATTAAAGAGATATCCTAATCATACAAAAGATATTCTTGGAGGTATGAGGATTGATGAATCAGGAGAGCCAATTTTCCCCCATCAATCACTTGGACCTGATGGATTAGCTGAAGTTGGTATGAAGGTTCAAAATGGACAAATTTATGCAAATAAATGTGTTCCAACAAATGCAGGAGATTCAGTCTTAGGAGATTCAAATCCACAAGAAACTGCAGAAAGTCATCGTGAAACTCCAGCATTTTATAGAGGACCTGAACCATCATATGTTGATCAAGTAATGATGTCAGTTAGTGATAATGATCAAGCATTAGTTAAAGTACTTTTAAGACAAACTAGAATTCCTGAACTTGGAGATAAATTTTCATCACGTCATGGACAAAAAGGGGTTTGTGGAATTATTGTTAATCAAGAAGATTTACCATTTAATGATGATGGTATAAGTCCAGATATTATTATGAATCCACATGGTTTCCCATCAAGAATGACAGTTGGTAAGATGATTGAATTAATTTCAGGTAAAGCCGGAGTTCTTAATGGAAGTTTAGAATATGGAACATGTTTTGGAGGTTCACAACTTGAAGATATGTCCAAGATTCTTATTGATAAAGGTTTTAGTTATTCAGGAAAGGATATGTTATATTCAGGTATTACAGGAGAATGTTTACAAGCATATATATTCTTTGGACCAATTTATTATCAAAAATTAAAGCATATGGTATTAGACAAAATGCATGCTAGAGCAAGAGGACCAAGAGCTGTTTTAACAAGACAACCAACTGAAGGTAGATCAAGAGATGGTGGATTAAGATTAGGAGAAATGGAAAGAGATTGTGTAATTGCATATGGAGCATCCCAATTATTACTTGAAAGACTTATGATTTCATCCGATGCATTTGATGTTGATGTTTGTAATAAGTGTGGATTAATGGGTTATAACAGTTGGTGTACAAGTTGTAAAAGTGCAGATAATGTAATTAAGATGACAATTCCATATGCTGCAAAACTTTTATTTCAAGAATTACTTTCAATGAATATTGCACCACGGTTGAAATTAGGTGATGTTTTTTAGATGAATCAATAGCATAGCATATGAGATGGTGTAGAGAGAAGGAGGGCGTAGAGAGAAGAAGTAGAATACAGAGAAGAGAGAAGGAATGGAGAAGACTGAAGAGAGTGGAGTCAAAGACACAACCATCAGAGACACAACCTAGCACAAAAGTGGTATCTAGTTGTCTCCCGGTAGCTGAACCCAATCGTTCATTACGGTCAGATATGTTCTTGTCAGAAATCTTACGGTGAGATACGCTTTATCTGAATCAATATCTCATTAACTTCTCTTGATGTTCATTCTTCGTACACGTCATACCAACGACTCTAAAAAATTACATTATGTTGTTGACTTCTTTAAGCGAATGTCTTCAAGACTTCAGAAAGTGTCATCTTGAGGTCTTGCGGTCTTGCGGTCTTGCCTGGCGGCTAGATCTTGTTTCCAATCTACACCTTTCTGCACAATCTGCACAATCTGCACCTTTTTGCATAATCTACACCTTATATCTTCTTCCGTCTTCTTCTTTCTTCCTATTTCGTCTTATTTCTTCTCTTCGTCTTCCCTTTACTTCTCTTCTCCTTCTTCTCTTCTCTTCTCCTTCTTCATCCTCTGCTTCCTCTCTTTGTGCTCCTCACGCACCGCGATCTTTACTACGCTACAACCTACTTCTACCTACTTAACTACACCCTTCATGTCTCGCCGTGCTATTAGAGTACTCATAGTAGGAGTTCTTCTATTAGGATTTATTGTCACTAGACCCAGATCCCAAAATTTGGCTCTTGAAGACGCTATCTTTTTAGCTAAAAATTCATTTAAAGAACTTAAACAGCAATACTTAGGCGATTCAAATTCATCATCTAATAATTCTAAATCAACGTCTATTAGTTCAGCGTTATGTGGATCTTTATTTAGTTTAAATTCGGATTACCCTTTCAATTCCGTAATGAACTCAGTGTTTCCTATTGATCTGGATATTGAATTTAACTCATCTCATGATCATTATGTTTTAAGAGGTCGTTATGCTTCATTTAGTGCTCTAATAACAGGTAATATAACTGATCTGTACGTTATATTCCCAACTACAGCTTGTGAACCATTTGATAGCTCGGATTTTACTCAGTATGATCATCAAATTATTCTTCTCCTTCGTGGTGAATGTACTTTCGTAGATAAAGTTTCAAATGTTGTTGAATCGGGACTTTCACCTACGGCTATTATTATAGGTAATAATGAACCGTATCGTGGATTAGTCACTATGTATTCTGCTACTTTTAATGAAAATGGAGCTATAAGATTTCCTATCATGTTTATAACAAATGAAGATTATCTGGTACTTCGACTTTTTGAACATGATGGGTTTAAACTTACTTTAACTACTGCTAGTATGGGGAATTGGCTTAATTTACTCTTGTCAATGACTATTTCTCCTCCTATCCTTATACTTATATTTTACGGAACCGTGAAATTATTACAAAGATTTAGACGTCGTCGTATTAATCATTTAAATGAAAAATTAGTTAAAAAATTACCAGTTTACATGTTTAATGAAAATCATTTAATTCATTCTAAGCATTTCTATGATTATTTAACGTTAACTCGACAAACTGACCTTTTGCCATCAACAACTGTTTCATCTGATGAAGAATCAGTAGATTCTTCACCTAGACCAACACCTAGAACTTCTAGATCTTCTATGAACTCTTATGTTATAAATGGAGTTGATCTTAAACTGTATAATTATATTCTTACGGCTCCTGATGATTTTTATCCTACTTATAAGTGTTCTATATGTTTGGATAAATTTAGATGTTTATCTTCAAGGGTTTTAATCCTTGACTGTAAACATATATATCATGAAAAATGTTTAACAAATTGGCTTGTTAACTTTCGCAGAAGCTGTCCTCTTTGTAATAAAGTAATGAGAAGCACTTCATATCTTCTTGCTGGTCAAAATGAAGATTATGGTGCTGTTGACCAAGACATAGACGAAACTAATAATGAAATATTGCCAAGGAATGATTTTGATCTTGATCTTGAAGCTACTTCAATTAATGCATTTATAAGTGATGAAAGTCATAATCTGCCTAATATTTACCAATCTTCTCAGACTCAAACCGACTTACCACCCGTTGGTTCGACTGGATTGTCGGTGGTTTCTCCCTCTGGGTTATCGGGACCAGATTCTCCATCCGGTGGATTATCAGTGCAAAGTCTGACTCGATCAAAGATTTCTGGTCCATCTTCTGTGACGAGTAATCCTTCAACCAGTTCATTTTATACTGCCCATTCATCGATTCGCCGTCCGGTATCGCTCACTACCATCAGTGATCCTGAGACTTCAAGCTTAGAGACGGTGACGCAAGTATGAGTTTATAACGAATTATGAAATTATAGTAGCTGGCTTTGTAGAACTTTATAAAATTAGCAGAATAGACGAGACGAAGATTAGTCTGCCAACTAAGCTTGAAGATGTAATACAGAATATACAGAAAGCAGTAAAATGGTCAAAATCAGAGCCGAATTGTTTGAAATTGACACCTGAAACCACACCTGAAACCAGAAAGGATGCTATACTTCTTCTCGTTTCCTCTTCCTCCTTATTCTTTCCTCTTCCCTCTCCCCCTCTCTGTGTGTCTCTGTCTTCGTTGGCTGCAAAATCCCGGCATACCCCGGAATCAACCCCGGTATCACTTCCGGTCACGTGACCCGCAGTTGATGATGTTTTCTCCTACTCCAACTCAACTTTCAACTAGTCATTTTTACAAACATTAAATATGAGTTCATCCGAGCTGCATGCACTGGCTCTCGCCCAGGACCAACCCGAGTCCCTCACTCCTCCTGCCCCAAGATCCGTACCAAAAAAGAGAAAGAAAAAAGTCGAAATGGCTTGTGTATATTGTAGAAGATCTCATATGATTTGTGATGATTCTAGACCTTGTCAAAGATGTATTAAAAGAGGAATTAGTCATCTTTGTCATGATGAACCATCAAATCCTCGACAGCGCAAGAAAGTGACTCAATTGAATTCTTCAAAACCAGGAACAGCTCCACAATCTCCATCAAATAATCCTCAACCAATTCCTCCTCCTCCAGCCAATATTCTTCAAGCAGATTCTCAACCTCGATCAATGAATCTGGTCCTTTCAAGATCAATGCCTTATAATCAAGAACCTCTATTTTATTCAGAACATGCAGGTAGTGAATTTAGTTCATTAAATGATTTCCTATCGATGATTGATGATCCCGATTTAGTTAATGAAACTCTTGCTGATGATAAAAATGATCCAATGTTAGGATTCGGAAATATTCCTGAACTTAATAATGATAATCAACAGCAAAATATTTCAAATATTCTTTCATTTTCTCCAAATGCAAATAATTTTTCACAACCAACTTTCCAACAACATCAGCTACAACAACAGCATCAAAATCAACAACCCCAACAACATCAACAACAACCCCAACAACAGCAACAACCTCAGCAATTACAACTTCAGCAACAACAATCACAACCTCAAAAAATTCCTCCTGCTGATTCTGTTTCTTCAAATCAACCAGTTATATCAGATTCTGCGAGAGATAAATTCTTTTTAACAGCAGCAGATCCAACTACAGAAATTTCTCCTGAAGAAAGATTGAAACAAGTTATTAAAGCAAAATTAGAAGCAGGTTTACTTCAACCTTATAATTATGCTAAAGGTTATGCTAGACTTCAATCTTATATGGATAATTATATGAATGTTTCAAGTAGACAAAGGATCTTGAAACCATTATCTATTTTTAGACCTGCTTTCAGAGCCATTGCAAGAACATTGAAAGATGTTGATTTGGTTCTTGTTGAAGAAAGTTTTGAAAGAATGCTTTTAGATTATGATCGAGTTTTTACTTCAATGGCAATCCCTGCATGTTTATGGCGTAGAACTGGTGAAATATATCGTGGCAATAAAGAATTTGCTTCATTGGTTGGCGTAATGACTGATGATTTAAAAGATGGTAAATTAGCGATATATGAATTGATGAGTGAAGAAAGTGCTGTTAATTTTTGGGAAAAATATGGTGCAATTGCATTTGATAAAGGTCAAAAAGCTGTGCTTACAAGTTGTAATTTAAGAACTAAAGATGGTCTTAAACGTAAAAGTTGTTGTTTTAGTTTCACTATAAGGAGAGATCGTTACAATATTCCAAGTTGTATTGTAGGAAATTTCATTCCTATTGATCCATAATTTCAACTAAAATAATTGTATTTGATACTCCTTATACGTTCTTTATTTATTGTATAGTAGATGTATAACTCTAATATTATCCGATGATATCCACTATATTTCTGGGAATCTACACTAGCATTACATTTCCGATTATTTAATACATTCTCAGAATCTACATTTTTCCATTACATTTCCGATAATTTATATTATGACTATGAATCTGAATCTGATTCTGACTCTAACTCGATTTCTTCTTCATCATCATCTTTCTTATTCTTATTTTCTGCCTGGGCTTTTTCTTCTTCTGCTAATGCTTCTCTAAGAAGACGTAATTTCTCTTCTTTAACTTCTCTTTGTACTGATACATATTGACCTAAAGGAGTTTTTTCCCATGGGAATTCCTTCAAGAATCTTTGAACTTCAATCTTATTTGATGGACCGTATTCAACATTTGATCTTTTTGATGTAATAAATTTAGCATTAGCATTTAATTTTTCAATAAGTTGTTGTAAACTTTTATTGAATCTTGAATTTTTTGATTTTTTACTAAATCTTCTTAAAGCTAAAACAGCAGGTGTAACTAATTCAGGGAATGCAATGCTTTTACTGTATAATACAAAGAATTCACTAGTTAATTCAACAAATTCTTCACATAATCCATCTTGATAAACTTTTGTACCTAAATATTGTTGATTTACCTTTATATTATGTTCAAAATCAAATGCACTTAAAGCAGACCTCTTAGGAGGTTTGGTTATAGCAGATGATGAAAGAACTTCTAATATAAGTGGGAAAATTGGAATATAAGTACCAGTATTTTGAGATAATCTAATTAATGATCTAATCAAGTAAAATCTTAATGGGAAAAATTGAGCTGTTGGAATCAATTTAATAGCACCTAAAGTTACTTGAACTAATGGATAAATAAGTTGTCTTAAAGGAGATTCTTTTGATTTATGTTTTAATACTTCAGTTTCTGGATTACATTGTTTTGATAAGATTCTTGACCAAAAATCTAAAGAGTGACAATATTGCCAATTATAAATGGTTTTATAACCTTCTTGAGCATTTGATGTAGCACTAATACTGTTTCTTAAATGAATTGCTGATTGTCTTATAAATTCAAATCCAACTTGATATGATAAATCTTCGTCAATTCCATATAATTCAGCAGCTGAATTTTTACAAAAATTCAATTGTGGCATAGTATGAACATTTGTTCTACGACTAGTTTTCAAAAAAGCTGAATAAGTAGATTTTAAAGCCACAGAAAGTGCAGATTGTGGATATTCTCTACAGACATTATTCAAAAAAGCAAATGTAGCAATTTGAATTTCAGTGTCTGAAGCAGTTGTCCAAACTTGAATGACAGCATCAAAAATTTGATTGAGAAGTTTCTTAGTATTTATGAAAAATGGGAAGACTTCATATAATGAAGATAAAACCATTGCAGCAGTTTCAGTATTGGTAATATCTTTTAATAAAAGGATAAAACTATTAGCTTGTAATTTAAATATAGTTGAAAGTTTTCCAATATATTTATTCTTCAGTGGAAGACTTCTTACACCTGTTTTACTTACTTGATAAGGAGCCAATTTTTGAACAGCATTAGGAATATCTCTTAAAGCCAAGAACATTAACATATCGAAAGCATTTGGATCTGTAATGGTATAATTAGTACCTGTCTCAGATTGTTTGGAGCTGACAACAGATTTAAACGCAATGATAACCAGTCCGATGTTTTTGACAGTAGGTTCTTGTAAATCTTTCTTCCATTGTTTCATCAAAGAGGTAGTGAGTTCTACTTTAACCTGTTGAACTTTTGGAGTTTCTTCTAATTCTTCATCATCTTCGGCATCTTCATTGTCTTCGTCTTCGTCTTCGTCTTCGCTCATGGCATCCAAAGGATTCACTCCTTCAAAGTCCAACAAATCCTTATCGTTGTTTTGTAAGTATGTATAGAATTCTGGATCATTTTCTTGTAATTTTTCTAATGTAGCCTTCATTTTCTCTTCGTCTTGTTCTTCTTCTGAAGACTCTTCTTCTTCTTCTTCTTCAACCTTCTTTTCTGCCTTCTTCTTAGACTTCTTTTCTTTTGGTACTTCGAATCCTCCTTCAAAGAAATCTTCTACTGACATATCTTCAAATACTTCTTTTGAAGCCTTTGAAACTTTAGGTTCCGTTTCGGCTATAGCCGTTGATTTTTTCCAATCTCCAACCTTCTTGTTGTGCTTCTGCACAGCTCTACGCTGGTCAATCGTACTTCTCAAATGCTTAGTTTGAAACTTCTTGGTTGCTTTCGATGCCTTTGCCATGTTAGCGATGAGATGAGATAAAATGAAAATTTGTGCGATCAAGTACCAGTGATGAGGTGCACGGATGTAGTACTGGAACATATTGGTGTACGGGTGTATTCTGTTTATATGATGTACGGATGTTTCTATACATTTTATAAATTATCGAATTTACCACTAAAAGCATGGGACAACCACCGAAGTAGTTTATCGTATATAACAACGTGTGCATTATGGTAGTAGATACTGTGGTCACTATCTGGAAAAAAATGCACGTCATAATTTTCTACTTCATTTAGGTCAAATTTATCCATGAGCCAAAGTGAATTTTGAATATGAACATTGTCATCACCAGTTCCATGCATTATAAGGAACCTTTTCAATGATTTAAATGACTTAAAATTCTTGACTTTGGAATATTTATCGTAGTTCTCATTTTCTGATGGGAGTCCATTGTATCTCTCGGTGTATACAGAGTCGTAGAAAAGAAAGTTAGTTACTGGAGCTACTGCCATCCCATATTTAAAGGTATTACCTGAATCCCTTTCTAATGTCTTAAGCGTAGAGAATCCTCCGTATGACCACCCCCATATGGCTGTTCTTTCGTTGTTTATTATATCTTTATTAACCTTAACGTACTCAGAAGCAGCAGTGATAATATCACGAGGTTCCCAATACCCAATTTTATCCTTAGCAAAAGATCTATATTTCCAATTACCTTCACCCGTACCTCGAGGGTCAATCACAAGGACAATTGCCTCCAAAGTAGCACTTACAACGTGCTGGAAATCAACAGAATACATTTTCTCCACGTTCTTAGATCCCGGACCGCCGTAAACGTTGACAAGAAGAGGATATTTCCTCTTCAGCGCTGGATCGAACCCAGGAGGAAAAATTTCCATGATATCCAACTCAATTGGCGAACCATCATCGTATTTTCCAACCTTGACTCTCAGGAAAACTTTCGTGGGGAGATTGGTTTTTGCTAAAACGTCTGCAAGCAAATCATATTTATTAATAGGAGGTGTACGTTCGATCAACAGATTCAATTCCTGTTTACCGTTAGTTAAGTGCATGTCGGCCGTGTTTATGAGTCTCTGCCACGGCTGATTAGGACCATTGTAGTTGAGACTGAAGTATTGGCCTTCTGGATTAAAATCAACCGAGTATTTACCGTCTTTATCTGGGTCAGTCACTACAGTTAATTCGTCTTTGGATAATGATACAGCCACAAGGTGTGCATCCATGCTACTTCTTGTGGTCGTGAGACAGTATATGGTGTCTTCTTGAACGTTGTAGACGACAGGATCCGGAAGAACATCCCATTTGTCGGATTTGGTGATTAAAGTGAATTTAGATGATGTTGGTGACTCAAAGACAGCTAAATGTTCCCTTTGATCAACAATTACTCGATCAATATACTTTGAATGGGGTAAAACTGTTATTGGAGATGGTTTTTCAATCCATCCGCCATACGATTTAGCCTCTAAAGTATCGACTAGCTTGGAACTTCCAGCACTAGGCAGGTATACATACTTCGACAAAAGAGTACTTGCTCTATCAGCAAACTTGATAAGGAAATTTTCATTATCTATCCAATGACCGTAATATAAGATGAAGTCATCGCCCAAAGCTGGGTCAGGACGGGCCAAAACCGTGGATTTTCCAGTATCAACATTGAAATCGTAGACAGAAACAACTGGATTCTTTGTGCCTGCCTTGGGGTATTTTATAGATGTCTTGAGCGGATACTGATTAACACCATCGACTTTTTCCTCTGATGGTTGATCGTATGAGGTTCCTACTTCCTTGGCGTCTTTGACGTAGTAGTCGAGTTCATAAGACAGCACCGTGGTATCGTTAATTGCTGCAAAGATCAAGTGTTTCAGATCAGGTGACCACCACACTAGATTATCAGTGGGTATAATTTCTTCTTCGTAAACCCAATCAGGTTTCCCATTGTAGAAATTTGGGGACCCATTGAATGTTATCTGTTGTACAGCAGAGTTTAGATTAGAAGCATCAACGTATTTCAAATACAAATTACGTTCAAATTCAAACACAATGTGTTTCCCATCCGGTGAAAACTTAGCAAAGCTTATCTCCAAAATTTCCTGACTACCAGGCTCAGTTTTCTGATGTTTTGGAGGTTGAATAGGAATATATGTATTAGTATGTGGTTTCCAAAGCCAGTAAATGGCAAATGACAGGTGTCTCCACTGATAGGTATAGTCAGAAACCACTAAATGGACTGAATGTCGACGATCGTCTATTCTATTAGCAGGATTTAGTTGTAAATCCAGCACATAGAAAAAGTTATTAGCGTACTCAAATTGAAGGGACCCAAGCACCGTCTCTTTATACGGAGAATTGATTTGCTCTACGACATACTCTCCAGTCATTGATCGGGATAAGTAAAAACCTCCACCCGATACCGTTGGGTACTGCTTTTTATTCAACCACTGCACCATTTTCATAGGGGCATAGTACGTATCTCTCTTATAAGCGGTAAGCGACACATTGGTATGATGAGCATCGTAATGGTTCAAAGTTAAGTTTTGACCTCGTAGCGTTACGAAATCGGTTTTTCTGAAAGGCTTGACGATGGCTTTTGGTGATATTTGTGAGTAGAGTATCACAGCAACTACCCATATGAGTAAAACCACAGAACATGCAATTGATATGGCCCTTGACGAAAAGGCGGTTCCTTTGAACCGATAGAGTGTCGCTAGAAATCGTGGGTTTGACGAGAAGTCTTCTGTCTCTGAATTTTCTGCTGCTGTTCGAATCAGTTCGAATATCTCCGACGATATGGAGGAGCGAGACGATGTAGAAGACCGTGCTGAAGGGGGATTTGATCCATCAGGGTCATTTTGAGGGACAAGTTCGTACTCCTCGGCGTGAGTCGGTTTGGAGAACATGAAGCCAAAAGTTCGGGATCAAAATGGGTGAGATTTAGGTGAAATTTAAGAAATATGTAAATTATTAAGATCAAGCGGAAATGAATCAAGTTAGATAAAGCCAATCTTTCTTTATATTTGGTCCAATCGTGATTTTGCTTTCCGTATTTGTACGGGTCTATACGTGTATGTTCTGGGTCCTATTTATAGACTAATTGAAAAGTTCAATCGAGACTACTATCTGGAGGTTTAAATTATCAGAAACCTTCTATATTTTGTTTTCTTCAAGTCTATCAATTGGCTATAGTCTGCTTAAGGTTTCAATATGATTAAAACTAGAGGACAACCGAGTATCTGGTGCAATTATTAAAATTGGCTCTTTGTGGGGGTACTTATATTCTTCACTAATTGCCCGAGCTGATACGGCTCTCGATCAACGTTCCCCCAAATGGGATTATCTTGGCCCAATTTTTGGCCTGGTCTCGACCAATTTTTTCTGTTCGCACCAGCTTCCTGCCTATTTTTGGCCCAGGCCTGATAATGCACCGCCCAGTTTCCGCCTCATCACTTACCGCATTAGGCCGCCAATCAACGAAATCTGAAACTTCATACTCGAACTCTTCATGTCTACTCCTTCGCTTTACACCCAGCTCTTTAGTGATCATTCCGATGGGTTTCTCCGAACATTCTTTACCACTCCTGTTCATTCACTGGCACTTCTTTCTGTACTTCAAGCCAATTCAATAAATTTAGCCTCGTTGTCCACATCATCAGCTAGAAATGCTAATACTCTTCATAGAATTCTTGCTTCTGCCGCTACACTTCTCAGTCATGTCTCATCTCAGCCTCAAGATACACATCACCCGCTCCCGGCATCCAATTCCGTTCCTTCGTTTGACGGAGATGATATCACTACCTTAAATGGACAGACAGATCATACTGGAGGTCATGGTTCAGGGCTGATCAGTTCTCTCAATGGCGACGATTTATCCGCCGTCTCTGGTTCTCCAAACTCAGATTCACTTATTGCTGGTCTCTCGGATATTGACGATGATCTTCGGGCTCAATTGGTGTCGAATATCGTGCAAATAATTCAGGTTTGGTTTCAAAATCTTTCACCTGAAGTATTATCGGTATTTCAACCTGAATCTCTTGAACCTCACCTTTTCCGCTTTCTTTCAGCTCTAAAATGGTATATTGACTCGTTTCTCGACCTGGTGGGCGATGACGCTGGTGAAAACACATCTTTATCAGTAATAAAAGATGCAATTTCGTTGATTTACCAAATTCTTGAATCTCTCTTCATCTCCACAGCGGTGAAGGAGTCTTCGGTGGTCAAAGCATTGATTTATTGCTTTTATAGAGTTGATTTCTCGGAAACCTTCGATAGAGTTCTTGATTTGACTTCTATCAAGCCCAATCACGATGAAAATAATCATGGCTCATTCATTGCTCCTTCTGTCACGCTATCTTTTGAAACTTATATCAAGCTTTTAGTGGTGATTTGTACTTTATCTACTATCCCTGACGATTTCCTTGTTAGCAAAGCAGCATTGTCTTCTGATATCACCTCATCAGCTGTGGAATCTCCAAATATTTACAATACCTGGCTCACCACCAAACCTTTAAACCTGATGGCTCAATTGAATCAGGAATTCACCAGTAAGCTCATACCTGTGCTCTGTATGAACTTCAACTATTTTTTCACCATGAAACCTGACTTGCTTGTTGGAAATATCACATCTTCCTCATTCATGAACTGGATAACGGTCAACAGATTTAATGATAATTTATACGTAAATTATGACCCTGTAAATACAGTTACTAGTCTTGCAAATAACGAACCCAATATTTCATTCGGTGATCCATTCGCAAAAGAGCTCAACCAGGTCTTTGACCGTAAAATTGCAGATTTAAAACAGCATGGACTCGATGATAAATCACTGGTTACAGCACCTGAGTTACTTGCTGTTTCGGTATTAATTTCAATATTAACAAGGAATTGTCTGTTTCTCAAATTATTTTCATGTCAACAATTCCCTGTGAATCAAAAAATTGAAGATTTAGTTCCAAGAGAACAGCTTTCAATAGAATTACTTGAATTATGGCTCTGTTGTAATTCATATGTATTCCAGTACCAATACAAGTCATTAGCTAATCGGTTCACGTCGAAATCGATCCTTTTGACCCTTCTTCGTCTCACTTCGCCTTCTACTCTGATAAAAGCGGTTGACGATGAGTCTGGAAACACTTCAGATGTTTTTCCTGTGGATAATCTATGGAATTATCAAATTAATGAGTTCAAGTGGAAATTGTGTCACCATCGGTCACCTATAATTCCAAATAGCATCACAAAGGAAGGATTCAAAAGTAGCTTGCTATATATTTTAGACACGCTTCAAATTCTTTTCAGATTCAATCTTACTAAGAAGTTAAGTACAGAAAGTTTCCGCTTAGCTGTAACTATCATGTTCCAGATCTTTCATAAGCTCAAATATACCAAAGATATTTCTAGTTTGGGCAGCTATAACTGGCCTGAGCTTTTCAGGACTATATTTGGCTTGTTCAGATTTATCAGAAAACAATTACCGTACGCCAGTCATAATTCTTTGAAATGCTTGATTGAAGAATTATTTGCATGTATAGAGATTTTATTGCATCCTACGTTCAACTCAATAATTCAATTCAGTGCTGATACCAGCAGTTCTGGAAGTCATATTTTGAGGTCTATGAACTATGAACTTGTGTATGAACTTCTATTAAATTATGAAGATATTCATGGACTATTTGAAGAGTTGATATCAAACCATACCAAATTCCCTTACTTGACAAAGTCATTTGAAGTTCTTCAACAAAATTTTTACTCTTCAGAATCCACCGTCATTATTGACTCTGATTCACCTAAACTTATCGAGACAATTGTCAAATTGTTCGACTTGCTATCGGATTTGGATAACGAACCTGATTCCAAGCCGTCTTACAATTTTAGGGACACCATGAAATTTTTTGGTAAATTTTACGACTATTCTACCTTTGGTAGCAATGGTGAATTATTTGAAATGTTTAATCTTCTATATAGCACCAAATGGCGCTAGTGGGGATATGATTATAGAATTATAATTGAGATTACAGATATACAATTACAAGATTACAGATGAACCGAACGAAGGGCATGATCTTGTTCCGGTGGCTTCAAAGTTTAATACTCTGACACTCGAGCCTAACAGTTACGTACTTTTTTTAATTTTTTACTTATTGAGTGTAAGCCTATCTAAATATATGAAACACGAAATAAATATGAGTGAATTAATCTTTATGAATAGTTCTAAAGAAATCCATACAAGTTGTGAAAACAACAAGTAAGATACCACCACCAGGGCCTAATCTCAAGACTTTTGGAATGAAACCTTTATATAAAGCAACAAAACCTTCTTCTTTAGCAACAGTTAATAAAGATGGGAAAGTCCAAATATATTTAGTAGAACCAGCTTGAATTCTTGATTTAACAACATCAAATGGAGTATTTAAAATAGTACCAAAAGTACCACCAATTGAACCACAAGTTAAATCAATTAAAGTTTTCTTCGTACTCTCTTCAGGTTTTGGTTTTGGCATAATATCTCTAACTTTATAAATTAATCCAAAATAACCTGCATTCCACCAAATATGTCTCCATAATGTTGATTCAAAACCTTTGTATAAACCTAATGGACCATCTCTTCTAATAATATCTTTAACAACTTCTCCCATACCATTAAATTGAGAAGTTTTATCTTGTAACTTAATCTTAACTAATTCAAATGGAACAACAACAAATGATTCAGTTGCACCTGCTGTTGCACCGGTTAAAACTGCTAATGGTTGATTCATTGATGTCATTCCAAAAGCATTTTTGTAAATTTTCCCCCATTCATCATTAGCAGCAAATTTTGTAGCTCTTTTTGGAGCTTCCATTAAAATTGGTGCTGAAATACCTTTATATAATCTTGAAAATCCTTCTTCTGCAATAATTTTTTTTATACATTTTATTGTTCCATTATAAGCATCAGTTGTAGCTAATTGTTGTCTAGTTTTAACCACATCAAGTGGATACATAACTAAAATTTCTGAAACTCCAGCAATTGCTCCTGATAAAAATTGATATAAAAATGGCAACTGTTTTGGTTCTGACATGATATTATGATTTAATTGATTATCTAAATGAATATAATTGAAGTTAAATTTCAATTAATTTTCAATTAGTAGCTAATTTTTCGTTCAAGATCAATTTAATTTTTCCTGAGTCACCGTTCGAAGCGGAGAGCGCTAAACACCGGTACCGGCTGGAGTTTTTCCCGTGTATCTGCGACCAGTAACGTCAATTTGATTTGAAACTTTGTAAAATTTACTGTTTAATTTTCATTTGTGATTATACCTGATCTTAACGATAATCACCTTATCCCCCTCAACCTTTCTACATCAAATTTTCAATCTTGTGCTGCAATTCTATCGTGTGCTTCGGGCTGAACCGGTAACTTATAGTGGGGTCGGTGAGCACGTGATTGCGGGCCCAAACGAGTTTTTTTTCCATTTAATCCGGGTAACAGGCATCAACACTAGGGTATATAAACTGAAAAATCTTCTCCTAAACATAGTTTCTTCTTTGTGCGGCGCCAGAACTATTACCGTGTTGCTTGTCTTTTTCAGTAAACTCACGAGTTGGCGAGCGTCAAGTTCTTGGCTAGAATAACATCCGTGGCGGAGAAGGATCATCTTAGTGCCCTTCAGTAATTGAAATTTATAACTCGTTATTGAGGGCCGGAAGATCAAACATATTATTTGTAGTTTCAAATCCATTGTCCTCGTATAATGGCAAATGAAAAATTGATAAAGATACCTGCAATAACTGACATTTTTTGTCTTTTATTGAAAACAGTATCATCAATTATAAGAAATATAACACTTATTACACCTAAAAGTATACCAAGTGAAAGTCCTAATAAAAGATCTTCATTCCCAGTAGAATCTTCTAGGTCTGATGCAGGTACTGATGGTGCTGGTGCTGTTGTAGGTTCTGGAATTGTGTTAGCACCATTAGTATCAGGAGTAGCGTGTCTTGAATTTGTTTCATTTTGATCGTTATTATTAATTGTAGATTCGATCCAACGTTCTTCAAGTTGTTGAATAAATCTTTGACGACGTTCTTCTTCTTCAACATCATTGATTTCATTACTATTGTTTCTATCAAAGAAGCTTGGTAAATAAATTAAATGGAATTGACGTCTAAGATCATCTACGTCTTCTTGACTAAATCCTTGTTGAAGAAGTCTATCAAACCCAATAACTTGTGGTGTAGTGGTCACTTCTTGTGGACGATTATCAAGCTGATTCTCTTCATTCATCTGACTAAGTGATAATTGTTCTCCTACTACACAATGAATGTAAATCTTTAATAATTCTTCTTCATTAGTTTCGTCTTGAGAGAACTGCTTGAATTTAGGTTCAAAAACATCTTTTCGAAAATTGGTTGTTTGATTCAATACTCTCCCATTGTAAATAAGACGTAACCTTCTCTGTTCACAAATAGGAACCTTGTTTCTAATGATAAGTTTTAACCAAGTTGTACTAACTAATTTATTGATATCATCTTTGGCAAGATTTACCGAAAGTGGGATATCAAGATCCTTGATTTGGGGAATGGTGGTATCTGAATTGGTGAACCTGATGACGATAGAAGATTTCATGGTGATTAGTTTGAATTTTCAGTAGCTTCTGGTAGCCGATATTTCACTTGTTAATATCCGTAAAGGTATGACTGCGAATTATAAACTGCGAATATTTGCCAGTAATTTACCAGTAATTTGCCTCTATCGCCGCCAACTTGGTGTATAAATATTGAAATTTCACAATTCTAACAGCAACTGATTATTTTTAAATTTTACTAAATTATTCAAAATGGATAAAGTGGATAAAGTTCAACAACTGGTATCTGATGATGATTTTAATTCTCAAGAAGGAAATCTTAGATACGCAGCTTATGCCAATCGTTTAAGAACAATTCTTTTAGCTTCTCATAGATATGTTGCTTATACCTCAGATATAGGTGAATCTTTTAGGCCGGTGGCTCATCCAGTCATGGTTTCTTTTGGTTATGCTGTTTCATGGCTTTATATCTTAGGGGATGTTTCTTATGCTTCATGGACCACAAAGATGAAACTGGAAGGTCGTTACACAGCTAATTTGAAACCTTGGAATTATCCTTACCCAGAAGCAGATGCTGTGGCTGCTCAATTATATAAATCTACTCAAGGTGATCATTTAGTTGATCTGGACTATCGTTTAGTAGGTTTAAAAAGAGGTATCTTCCAAAGTCTTGCTTCAATGGGTCTCCCTGCTTTCACAATTCATAGCGCTGTTAGATATTCTTCTGTTATTTTCAAGAATTCTTCCATCAAACCATTGAAAACTTACGGTCCTGTAGGTGTTGGTTTGGGTATTGTCCCATTATTACCATATGTATTCGATGAACCAGTTGAAAAAGTTGTTGATTGGGTATTCGAAAAAGGTGAAGACGTTTATAAAGATAGTCAAAAGAAATTGGCATAGAATAGGAAATTTTACACCTCCCAATTCTTCTATATTATTAGTGTATATGGTTAAAATTATTTATAGTATTTTAAATATATTTCGTTATCGTTTAATTCACATTCACAAGTCATATCATTAAACGTGGTAGCTATTTAGTTATTTACACAAAGATTCAGCTAATATTAATTTTGAGGCTTGGAGTAGTTTAATGTTCCACATTTTTTACAAGTTCTAGCTTCGATATTAGCATCGAATGCTTGAATAGCGGATTTAACTTGGGTACCCAAATCATTACAATAAAATTCATCCTCGTGAACAATCTCTTTACATTTCAGACAATACCACCGTAATTTATCATTAAGACCTTCAGGACGATCTTGTTCCACTACCAATCCAATAGTTTCAGCAAATCTTACCGGACTGTGAGGAACATTTCCAGGAAGTAAGAATGAGTCACCTTCTTCGATAATAATATCCCTGAAATCTCCTTCATCAACTACTTTCAAGCACATGGCTCCCTTTAGCTGATGGAAATACTCGGGAGTCTGATTAACGTGATAGTCTGTACGCTCATTAGGTCCACCAACTATCATTACTGTAAATCCTCCTCTATGAAGACAAAAATTATTTACTGGTGGCTGTAGAAGATGTTCATTCTCCTTGATCCACTTGTTGATGTTGATAGGCGGTGTAAGCATTGCTTCTAAATGTAGACTTCAACTGCAATAAAGAAAAGATGTTAAAATTTCAATGATCCAATTTTTGCGACCATTCCATAATTAGTCACCAATTTGCATATACAATATTTCTGCGGAAAAGGTGGCCCCACTTCAACCGTTCATTTTTAAGCTATTCGCATACCTTCTAGCCATTAGATGACTAATGTAGTAAAAGACCTGAAAATTTCAAATCCAAAAAAAAAAGCTTCCCCACCAGGAGTCGAACCTGGAATCTTCTGGTTCCAACCGGAAGTGGTTACGTAATCGTAGCCAGACGCCTTGACCATTGGGCCATGAGGAACGAAGCTTAGTGATCGGTCAGCAATCTAAAACTATATGTCTGTATTTTCAGTGGTGAATACTCATTACAGTCAATACACCATTTTGTCTTTGAATTTCAAAGAGAGAACTTTTACAATCCTGACTATTCAATGAAGGTATCATTTTATTTTATGCAGTTTGTATATTTGGATGAATATAGAGATCCTGTCTGCCTTACGCCCTAATATTAAATATTAATGAATACATAACTAATTACCAATCAGTGTTCCAAGATACTCAAGTTACCGGTAACAACGACATTTTCCAAGATAGAACCATTTGGAATGTCGATCTTTTGACCATCGCTAACGACAATAATGACAGTTCCTTTTAAAGTAACGTTTCTACCTAAATTGACGTTACCAGTGATGGTTAAATGATCTAATTCCAAAATTTTTGGCATATGAGGAATTCTTGATTGAAAGCCTGAAACTTTCTTGAAATGAGAACCTAATTTAATTAATGGATTTGAGAAACCATCTCTTGTTGGATCTAATTTAAGAGCACCATGTTCCAAATAGAATAAATCAGATTTAACTAATAATAAATCAGAACAAGTTTTAACTGGTAAAAATCTTGATCTTGGAACAACAACACCATGAGCACCATCGAAGTGTCTAATTGCAGCACCAACAGCAGTTTCTAATTGTAAAACATTGATATCAGAACTTCCAATAGAAATGGATTTTTGATTTGGAATGATTTCAGATTCAATAGCATTAGTTTCAACTAATTTTTTAACTGCTCTTAAGTTGATCCATAAATTATTGGTGTTGAAATATTTGAACTTTTTAATAGATTTAAATTCTTCAACATGTTCTTTTGGAACTTGTGCAATTTCCAATAATCTAACTTGACCATCGTAATTGATTAAAGTACCACCTTTAACATCAGCTCTAGTTTTATCAGTCAATTCCATGATATATTCAGCACCAGTATCGATCATGTGATCCAAAATTTTAGTATCTACGGTAGCACCTAAATTGTCACCGTTAGAGACGAATAAAATTTCTCTACCTTGAGCTAAAAGAGAATCTAATTCACCAGATTGAACTAAACTTTCGTATAAATCACCATGACCTGGAGGATACCAAGATTCTAAGTCACTATCAAAAGACAGAGGAACTGGTAATAAAGAATCTTTATAAATTCTTGGAAATCTAGATTGATTAAAAGTTCTAACTCTAATTCTGTGACCTTGATATTTTTTGATGATTTTAGCAGTATCAGCATCGGTATTGAAAGAATTCATTAATAATAATGGAACATCAGCATCATATTTACGATTTAAGTGTTCAATTTGTCTTACTGATAAATCTAAGAAAGTATTTCCATCTCTAACTTCAATAACAGATTTTGGACCAACACAACCCATTGAAGTACCTAAACCACCATTTAATTTCAAAACAGCTAATTTAGATAAATTACTACTATCTTTTTCTTCTAATGAATCATAGTGAACAACTTCACTTGGTGATGGAGATTTAATTTTATCCCAATCTAAAGTACTTCCTGAAGCTTTATCAGCTAAGTATCTTCTGAAAAGAGCAAAAAAGCTATCCATTTCATTTTCAAATCTAGCTTGTTGTTCCGAATCAGAAACTGTATCAGCTAAACTATTCAAAGCATTACGCATTTGTGAAGCAGCTACATTAGTTGCAGTATTATCAAATGCCTAAAAGTTAGTTTAAGAAGTTAATGTGAAATTTTGAAGAGTTTACATACATAAGTAGATTGTGTCTTGATATGTTTTTTAGGAGTTAAAGAATCCATGATGTTTTAATTAATTTTCAAGCTTCACAGTTAATATTCAATTGAGTAAAATAGCAACGATGGCTGAATTATTGTTTATTTATACGATATGAGATTCGGGGTTGGGCGTGCACTTTTGTTAACCTGAAAATTTTTTTGTGCCACGACTAGTAAAACATACCCCGATGTGTAGATCTAGCAATCGGAGGGGAATCTTTAAGGGTTTTAATGATGTCGTCACGATGAAGTTCCTCTACAGCCAATTACAATTTACTTTTACATTTTAGTGTTAAGATTAGCTTTTAGTGGTTTCTTACTATAATTATAAGCTTTAAACTTAACCACGTTTGGGTTTAAAATTTCACTTATCTCCTGCCTAAATCGGCAACTTACTTTTACCAGCTTGACGCGTGCAACATGCCAAAACTGTTCCGGTGATTCAGTAGACTATTCCAGACTTTCCGCTTTCGTCCGTTTCAGCCTGACGGTGCTAATTTTAGCGCTAGGGCGGACTCTTCGTGTTTGTGTAGTGTAGCTGGTGTATGGGTGAAATATAGGCGAAGTCATTACAATGATCTGGACCGTTTTGACTATGATTTATACACTTGATGTTACTTCGTGCCTTGTAGTTGCTAAGTAGAAGCCATAAACACTAACGCGGGGTTTCCTACTTAACAAAGTGTTATATGTGTTGTTTGTTGCCTGTTGTGACTTTTTACCGTTTTCTGGTGTTTGGCTGCAAATTCTCATTTTCTTTGGTTTTTGCAAGTATTCCCATTTTTTGGGAAAAATCGTCTATTTGCTAAATATTTTCTTTAGTCTAAAATTCTACACTCTGTTTTTGTACTTTTCACTTAACGCTCAATTAACACAAGTTCGAACTCAAAATAGCACCTTATTAATTTAAAGACATTTATTAAATAAAGAACTATATATACTCATTAATTATATTGCGTTCATAGTTTCTAATTAGCGTATTTAGACCTGGCACGAAGCTTCTCGCCATTGATGTAGAACAAAATTGGAATGGAACAAAGTGCTAGCGCTATGAATCCAATTACACTTCCTCCCCAACCAAATGGATACTCTTTGGTTCCGAGATTGTTGTATAAAGGGCTACCCGCCAAACACACAAGTGCCCCGATTAATGATCTGAAGAAATCATTGGAAGCTAACGCTGATGCGATATATCTTGGAAACGACACACATAAATAGCCCAATTGACACTGGAATCCCATGAACATAGACCATCCTATAAAGAAGACACCAATCTCAGAAGGAAACCAATGTATGGATTCTTTACTTGTCCAAGCAAATATGAAGACCCCCAACGGTGCAAAAAGTGCACCGACAAATGCAGTTAATGGATGAACATACACTTCGGGAGGAATCTCTTCACCAGCATGAACTTTTTTTCCGTAATTGAAATGCATGAAAACAATAAGATGAATTGCTCCTACCAGTGCACCGAGAGCAATGGGAAGGAATGTGAGTCCCATTTCCACAAGCGTAAAATGACGCACATCGACAAACACCCTAGGAAGGGCATCAAGCCAAAGATAAAGCATTGCATAGATCATACCTATGTAGGTATTGATCAATATGACCACTGGTTCCTGAAATGAAAGTTCTATCGGTCTCACCAAAATGTCGATGGCTAATTCTCTAGTAGTCATGTGGGCTTCTTCAATTTCTCCTTCGCTGGTGATGAGTTCATTTTTAGTAAGCGATCTAAGTCTTTCTGCTTTTCGGCGAAGTAAAGTCTTATAATAAGTTTCTGGTAAGAAAAATCCAAATAATAAAAGATCAAAACCAGAAACAATCCACATGAACATAAAAATAGATCTCCAGCCAAATCTTTCTTGTAAAGCAGCTCCGATTAGGGGCCCAGTAAATCCCACTGCCATAAAGCTAAAGACTCCCCAGTAACTCATACCAATTGGTGTCCATGCATACAAAGTATCGTTTCTATGAGGTATCTTATTCCCATTTTCATCAAGGTGCTTATACGAATTGTAAAGAAGATCACCATATGAAGCTCCTCCAGTGGCCATTGCCGAAGAGCCAGAAAAACCCGCTAAGAATCGCATGATACATATCAAAGGGAAACTATCAGCGAATGCAGTGGGGGCACTGAAAATGAAAAATCCTAAAAGACCTCCAATATACACAGAAGACCTCCCAAAAATAGCCATTTCTGTCATCGGTGAGAGAACAATGGGTCCAGTTCCATATCCTAAGACGAAAAGGACCAAAGGCAAAGATGCTTGAATTTCAGTAAGACCAAAATGCTCCTGTACAGCACTTGCTGCTGGAGCATATATGGCAGCACCAGAATAAATACTAAGTGTAAGTAGACCAATTTGATTATAAAAAATATGTTTTAACCAACCTGGCCAATTAATTGGGTTTTCGGGATCATCAGGACCATCCCAAGTAACTAGAATCGGCTTCTCGTCCGAGTATGAATCAAGATACTTTTTATCAACCAAGTAGTCCGGTTGCTCTTCTGGGTAGGATAAGTATTTACCTCCGGAAAACTTATAGATTAGTCGACCAAAAGTACTATCTCTTAGAAAATGACTTGCCATATATGTTAAGAATCACTATATATCAATCTTTATTGAAACCTAAATACTTTATATATTTTTGTTCTAACTAAATTTGCTTTCAGCTTGTTCCATAAGATGTGTAATCAATGTCCGGTAAAGTCCCAAGTAGGAAATTATGCGTTAAACCCGAAAGTGATTAGTCAAAAAATTTCCTAATTCAGCCGAAAGCCCTTGACCGAATTGTCATCAAACATGCAGCACAGGGCTGATAGTTTACTGACACTGCTGGAAAAGCCAAACCAGCTCTAGGTAACTTTGGGAATATAGCAATAAATGAGTCGACAACCATGGCAATTCCTCATACAAGAACAGGCCAAAAATTGTCGGATAAATCTGTAATACTTGTAGTAAAAGTTCGTTGCAATCACCACAATCAGCGTGTTTGGCTCAGTCGTTTGATGCGCCGTCGATTACGTTACAGTGTCCGAGCGGTTAAGGAGACGCCCTGCTATTTCGAGTAGTTGATAGGCGTTGCGCTATGCGTGCGCAGGTTCGAATCCTGTCTGTGACGTTATTTTTTTGCAACTTTTGACTTCTTTTGATGCTTTTCAACAACTATGTTAAGGAGAATAGTCTTTTACAGTACCCTAATGCTTACAAGCTTACAGGATAAGGTAAATTTCACTCTAATGTTTCAGTATATTACACTATATCTACTCATTTCCAATTCTAAACCAAAAGTCAAGCATGAGAGTATATCTTGTCTTGAACTTTTCGTTATAGTCAATAATTTTACCTAGCAGGTTCAGTCTAGGACTTCCTACAATGTTGTATGCACACCAATATGGATAACCTTTATAACCGGCAAAATCCAATTGGTGATACCATGCTTGCCTTGGCTCCTTTGAACCATCACTTATAACCTTTCCTTTAATAGTAGGAGCAACAAGTATCGAGTCGATATACAACGGATTCTTATTGATTGTCCTATCGTACAATTCTTTATCTTGGACTTTAATTGAGATTTCACTGGATGGTTTGTCTTTATCCTTTTCAAACATGTTATCGACTTTTTCATCCCTTTCTACATAAAATTTATCCTGTAAACCTTCTTGAAATAAACCATTGGTATTCCAGTTTTCTAGCTGATAAGATGTTACATATAACAAAGTAAAATCATCGTCATCATCTAATTGAGCCCAAGAAGACGAACACATCTCCTTTGATAATGTAACTAATTCTAAAGGTAAATTCTCTTGTGGAGTAAGAACGCCAGCAGCTACTCCATAATTTTTATTAAAACTCACTCGTTCATTAGATCCTGCAACTTCTTGACCAAGCCAAAGGTATTCGGGAACCAATTCACCTTGTACAACTGGAATTCTAGTTGAAAGAATAGAATAAAGTTGTAAATTACAACTTAGCATTAATCCGGCCAATGCCTTAGCTTTGTTAATTACTAAAACATTAGGATCCAAAAGCGATTGGAAATTATCTTCTAAGATACGATTTGTATCATACAGAATTCTCGAATTTCTTCTATGTAAACCAAATATTGTATGATCATATTTGGAAGGCATAAAGTAGCTTTTAATCAAATTAGTCACTTCATGAAATCCTGCATCGAATCTTCTGGGTCTCGACGGATAAGAAGGTGACTTAAAGAATAGGTATCCAGCTTTTTTATAAGTGCCCTTATTGAATAAACGTTCAGTGAAATCAGCAGCAAGAGGAATAGTATGCGATGACAAAACAATTGATTCTTCAAAAGAATTGAAAATAGCCGCCAACAGTAGCATGAATGTAGGACTATTGAAAGAGTAGGATTTAGCCACTGAAGGGTGTTGCCACTTATTTTTAAGTTCTGTAACATCTACAAACCACAAATCTTGCTTGGGATAATCAGCAGTGGTCATTCTGAAATTTGATTCGGCTTCTTCACCAAAGTTTACTCGGAGGTACTCCAGGTTCGAGTCAGGCAATCTAGAAATTTCAGTTCTGGCGGCATAAATAATTTTTTTCTTATCTTGACTTGATAATGCTTTATTCATAAATATCACTTGAATTGGAAGCTTGTTTTTAATGCCTCTTAACACCTGAATAAGTCTACCAATGTTTTCAATTTGTTGATTTCTTGTAATGCTATCAAATGTTGGAAGTACAGGTATAACTATACCTTTACCATTACTCATTAGATTAAGTTTAGTTAAGAAACATTTTAAATCTTTAACAGACTCAGGTAATCGCTCCACCTTTTCCTTATCATATGTAGGAACTTGACCATGAGGTAATTTTTGGCCTTTCCAATTTTCAAAATCTGGTAAAACTTTCCTCAACCAGGGAAATACTTTCCTTTCATTAAGAGCACAGATTTCGTCTTCGGAATCAGAGATTTTCTCTTGAATATAACATTTAGAGAAAACTCTAGCATGACTTATTTCCAACACAGAATCAAGTTCATATTGACTTAATGCTTTTGACTCTTCTACCCATTCTACTTTAATATCACGCTCGTGCTGAGCATCAAATTTAATCCTTCTTTGTCTAAGTTTTTTACGGTACTTTCTAGCTCTTTCTCTGAACCACTTCTTCTTTTTGTAAAGATACCGATCAAATACAAAAGAGTTCATTCTCTCCAAATCAATAAGATCAGGACCAGGAGAAACTCCACCTTGTTGTTCAAAAATTGTATTGAAGTATGCCTTACATTTTTCAGTCATATCTTGCAGTTTCAACTCTTCATATGTTCCGTCGGAGATCCAAGAAGTATAAATAGGATGCTCAAAAGTACCACGATTGTGTATCACATCAAAGTCGGGGACCAGTAAAGTGTCAGGATTTGGGACCGGAGGAAATTCCGATTTGCGATTATGAAGTAAAACAATTGTGAATGAAATAATCAGAAGTATTAGAAAAAGAGTGAACTTTTTCGATCTCGATGCAAAGTTTAACATAAGCCGCCCGAGGGACGACGGTGAAATGGACATTTAGTGGGGTATTGGATAAATAAGATGTTTGAAACTTGGACCATGTCCATTACGAATTTAATTTTTTGTTGAAACTTGCACGCGATACTAAGCAAGGCACCAGGCACCGATTTGACTACGCTGATGGAAATAGAAGAAATACAGAGACAAAAGCAAGATAATCAAAGAATTTGGCAATGAAAAAGGTGTAGACGATTATCGCCTGAGAAAACCTCAAGTTGGCGATAAAAAAACTTACAGACTTGTAGAATGGATTAGCCATTGAAATATAGATCTAATTACGAGAATGCATCTGATGATTTAATACGATGATTGGCTCAAGTATTACTTAAGTATCAAGGAAGTTTGCGGAGAGCTTATGGCCAGGTAATATGGCGGGAACAGCACTAGAATCGGGCTATATTTGGACTTTGCCAAACAAATGGTCGAGTTCGTTCTCCTCTTGATTCGATGATGGTTGTGGCTCTTCTTTTGCTGGAGTCTCATTCGCTGAAGTGTCTTTCGCCGGAGCCTGTTTCGCCTGAGGAGTCATCACCGACTCGAAATTGAACCCAGGAGCGTGTTTCCGCTGTTGTGAATGAAGCCAATCCAAGTACTTGTTTCGGTCAATATCATCTTTTTGCGAATTGAAATTCTCCTTTAATTGATTTATTGCATCAGTCCATTCTTCGAGGTCTTTCTTGGTGAGTGTGAGTTTGGGCGGCACTGTCTTGGAGAGAGACGGGAGAAGCTTTGCGTAATTTGTATTTAAAGTGACGGGTTTGGGGGGTTGGTAGGCTGGATTTTTAACTAGCGGTATTTGTTGTAGTATGGGGTCGGCTGAGGTTAGTAATGATATATCTGAGAGAGAGGGGAGTACGTACGTTTATCGGTATCGTCCATGATTCAGTCGAGATTATATGATAGCAGTACAATGAGCAAGTAGAACGAGAAGTAGGATATAATAGAAGATGGAACAGATTAATAGAGTAGGAATAAGTAGGAGAAAGTATCTAATGAGATAGCAAGGTATAGTGCGACTATGATGTGGCTCAAATATGTTAACCACCAACATACGAAGAGTAAGATATGGGTCAAGAGGTCGATATACGGTGTTTGTTGAAACTCTACGGTGATTCTACTGCCATCATTGAGTTTGGTTTTCGAAAAAGTTTCTAGTTATGGATTCTCATTTATTACTATAGTACATTAATTTAGTTTTCCTTGTAATGACGGATCAAGATGTATGCGTTTTCTTGTTTTAAATTAGACAAAGAACGGTAACCACCTTCCAATCTCATCAATAATCCACCAAAAGAGATATAAACTGACATTTTATCATCATCGGAATTTTCTTCGAATTTATAAACGGTTCCGTACATGACATAATCATAGTCATCAGCTAATGACCGATCTGAATTTTTTGGTGGTCTCCATGAACCATTGGAGGTCAACATGGAACTTTCATTACCCAAGGACGATGCTAAAGTGATGGTTAAGGAATCGTGGTTTTTAACTGGGAAAAGTTCACTATTTATATCTAAAGTAATTTTAATATCTTGAGATGTTGAAGATTGTCCTATTATACGACTGACCTTATTGTATCTGGCCGAGTCAACAGACTCGACGTTGAACATATCTTCAAATAAAATTCCCGACATGATGTAATTGTCCAAATAAAAGGTATTGTGAATGGATGAGATGAAAAATTTAATTTTCTGATGGTGGTCAGTGAGGCACGTGACAAACCCTCGGATCAAGTGGTGACATCGCCCTCGAATTTTCCTGTTTAGGTATCAAAGTAAATAGTTGCGATAGTACTTAAGACATTCGTTGGCTGCAAATGGCTGCCTACAGGTAACAAAGTCGAGATATACATAGAAAAATGCCCGCTCAACAATGCCAGAAGGAATGGGTTGAAACGTGGGGAGTGACAGATTAATCAACAGTTGGACTCTACAGCTGGTTATGTGTTTTGATGAACTCCTACTTACTTAGTGAGCTATACAGTGGTCAAATCACGATTTTTCGAGAGATACCTTCCTCAAATTGCTTGAAGATTGAACTGTCCCCCCTCATTGAAAGCAAGTGTCCAATCTGTATGCTAATGAACTTGCCAGAAGTCTACAGTGTCGTTGATGTAACGTTTTTCAGTCAAGTCCTGACCGGATATCAGCAGTCGGATATCGCGAAGGCATCGCCCGGAATTCAAGGTTTAATTATAGCCACTGCCCAAATGACTTTGGCAAGTACCTATTTCTTTTCTTCCCAATGACTAAAACCTCTGAATTCCAGCCTCGTTTCGTAATTTGGCGAACTTTATTGATATGTTCGGTGCTTGCTGCCCTGGTTTGGATAGCCAGCATGTCAATTCGAGCTGCTTTTTCCAGACCAGACGGTATTGTTTCTTCAGATTCAAAATCATGGATTGAGGCGCTTTTGACCAGAAACAACAATCCCCTCCATTCCAGAGATGACTCCAGTCTGTCGCTCCTTGATAAAAGTTATATCCAGCTTCTTATTGCTGTAGCAGGTCTCATAACAGTTAATATGTTAGCTATTTGTGTTCAGCATATCTACACCAGAGTTACATACTCTGCAAGCTCATACCGTAACGTAGAGAATGTTCTCTCTCCATTTTAAGCAAGAGGGCTGGGTACCGGAGATTGTGACGGGTTTTCCGACACATTTTGAAATTAAACTAGTCACATGCAGAGATTGAGATGAAGATGCAGATGTGAGGAGATTTTGATAGGGGCCAACACTGAAGGAAGCAGAAGATCAAAACTATCCTGATCATGAAAACTACAATCGTGGAAGACTCCGGAAGTTGGCTGGATCTAAGTCATCGGAAATACAACATTTCGTTTTTGGTGAAAATTCGTGCATGTCGGTAAGGTCCGAGTTCTCATCTTTGCTGCTTTTTTTCAAGTATATAAAGATAACAATTCCCCGTTTTTTTAGTTAAATAAAATTATATGTCTATAATGATTGAAGAAAGACAACCTACACTTGCTAGACGAGTAGCACAAGTTGTTTGTTCTATTATTTGGTGTTTATTAGCTGCCGGTCCAGTTTTCGGATTTGCTGCTTTAAAACCAATCTTAATTAGTGAAGGTGTATATGGTGAAAAATGTCCAATTAATTCTACTAGTCACACTTGTGCCGATCAAGATCTTTCTCTTAACTTCTTATTTACCGTGGCTTGTATGGTTACTAATATTAGTGCTTTACCAGTAGGTTCAATTTTAGATTCTTATGGACCAAAAATTACCGGTATAATTGGTTCAGTAATCATCACTATTGGTGCTATTTTCTTACAAAATGGTAAACTGATTACTTGGTTTGATGCTTATCTTGGTGGATATACTTTTTTAGCATTAGGAGGTCCATTTGTTTTCATTTCTTGTTTCCAATTAGCTAATAGTTTCCCAAAAAATTCCGGACTCATTTTGGCTTTATTAACAGGAGCCTTTGATTCTTCTAGTGCTTTATTTTTAATTTACCGAGTTATTTACTTTAATTATTTCAATTTGACCTTGGCAAAATTCTTTACAGTTTATTTAATTGTACCTCTTTTCATTCTTGTTTGTCAACTTACAATTATGCCTGCTGATTCTTACAAGACGGTCGGAACCTTAGCTAAAATTGCTGAAACTGCTATTGATGAAACTGGTAAGCCATTAAATAAAGACCTTTTGTTACCAGAAGATCGTCACGACTCATTCTCCGAACCTTCTTATCCTCAACCAAGTATTACTGAAACTACATCTCTCTTGATGAGAAGAGCTAGTAGTTCAAGAAGACCTTCAGTTATTCTGAGAACCTCTTATACATCTAGAACTTCTATCAAGTCAGTTTATGAACAAGACGCTGAAGATAAGTTGATTAATTCCACTGGTGGTGTTTTCGGTATAATGCATGGTTATACCATAACTGAACAATTAAAATCTCCATGGTTTAGTTTAATGACATTATTTACCACCATTCAAATGTTACGTATTAACTTCTTTGTTGCTACCATCAAATCACAAGAACTTTACTTATACAATGGTGATGATGCTATTGCTACTACAATCAATCACTTTTTCGATATGGCATTACCATTAGGTGGAATTTTTTCAATTCCTTTTATTGGATATATATTGGATAATTTAACTACCTTATCAGTATTGACTATTCTTTCTGTTGTTTCAATTTTCATTGGAGTAATGGGTTTATTAGCTTGGATTCCTGGAACTTATGCAGGTATTATTTTCTTGGTTGTTTATAGACCTTTTTACTATACTGCAGTATCAGACTTTTGTGCAAAAGTATTTGGATTTGATACTTTTGGAACTATTTACGGTACTATCATTGCATTCTCAGGAGTTTGCAATATTTTACAACAGGTTATGGATAAAATCACTCATGAAGTTTTCAATATGAATCCAATTCCAATTAATCTGATATTGACACTTTTAACTGCTATTTTTGCAGTTACTTTAATTGGGTTTGTCAGAAGTCAAGAACTTAAATTAAAACGAAACAATTTAGAGCTTGAAGCACAAGAAGCCTCAACCAGAGGTATACCCAATTAGTTTATTAATCTAAAACTATGTGATTTAATTCGTTTAATACGCTTATAATAAAATGTGATATACTTTTGAATTTATGTATTTTGACCCCAAAGAGGGTCTTTTCAGTTTATCTAATTCGTGAATACAGTACGTAAACCTAATAAAAATGTGATATGTTTTTGTAGTGTCTTTCTCTTGGTAAAATCCCATATGATTCTTTAATGCATTTATTTATATTTATACGAATTACCAAAAGTAGCTAGTAGTAGAGTGATGTTTGCGATTCTGGCTAGACCCTTCTTCTTTTCCTTCTTTGTTGCTTTTGGTATTCGTGAACCAAATCAGGGTCTAGTGCCTTTAATTCTATAAATGGTTGACACATTACTTCCTTAGGCTTCCCTTGCCCATGAGACGCGTTGTATTGTATTTGTGGATCGGAGATGTTGATTTCCCTGCCGTGAGGTTTCCCTGCCTGTTTGATCTCCCATTTTGACGGAAGGTTTGTGAGAAGCACCAGTAAGGATTGAGACATTAGATACTGTATAATTGTTTGTTTGAAACGAAATTTGATGATTATCTTACTTTTTCTGACTTTTTTCTTTCTCCTTCTCTGCTCTTTCTATTTGTCTACGAGATCCTTTAACAAGTTCTAAATGACCTACTCTAGAAGCGATTAATTTTTCAGTAGACTTAATGAGTTGTCCACCGTGAAATTTTGAAAGTTTTTCCGTACTATTTGAGTTCTTTTTTGTTTTGTACACTTTGGGTGCTGCAGCTCTAGTACTTTTCTGCTTTTTAGTAACTCTAGCAGGTTTCTTGGTCTTTAAATTAAGCTTTCCCTGTGCCATACTTTGATTATAGTGTAAAAATATCTCATCGCATATTCTTTAACATGGATGGGGCGTCGTGCGCGGGCCTGAAAAGTCAATTACCAGAGTCAATTTCAACCATTAATTAGATGCAAATTCCAATAACCTTTTTTTCTTAAATTTCAACTACAACTTTCAACAACTATTGATGTCCCAGTTTGCTGTTTTAGCAGGACCCACTGCGTTATCTTCATTCCGAGTCAATAACTTGATTCAGGAAATTGAGAAAAAATTAGCCAAGCCTGGAGTCATCACCAAAGTATCTTCAAGTTTCACTCATTATATCTCATTGAAAAAATCATTAACTTCTCTGCAACAAAAGTTGGTTGAGGTGTTATTGACTTATGATTCTGCCGTTGATACTTCAGATCATTTCAATGAAAAATTGGTGTCTTTATCTACTGTAGTTGACTCAAAATCAATTCTGTTAGATAATGATACTTATTTAGTAAGAGTATTACCTCGTTCAGGTACTATTTCTCCATGGTCTTCGAAAGCTACAGATATCGCAAGTATCTGTGGATTATCTGATTATATTGAAAGAATTGAACGTGGTGTTAGTTTATTAATTGAAGTTCAACCAGGGTTCCCTCTTCTTGATTCTATGAAGAATGGTGAAATATTAACATCAGTATTCGATAGAATGACTCAATCTTTGTATTTCAATGAAAATGTTCCTCAATACGACGATTTGTTTGCTCATCATACTCCAAAACCTTTGGTTGAAGTTGACTTAATTTCAAACCCGGAAAATTTAGTGAAAGCTAATAATGAACTTGGTTTAGCCTTGGATAAGGGAGAAATTGATTACTTGGTCAATGCTTTCACTCAAATCCTTGGTAGAAATCCAACTGACGTTGAACTTTTCATGTTTGCTCAAGTAAACTCAGAACATTGTCGTCATAAAATTTTCAATGCCGACTGGACTATTGATGGAGTTAAAAAAGATTTATCTTTATTTAAAATGATTAGAAATACTCATGCTAAAAACCCTCAATACACCATTTCTGCTTACTCAGATAATGCAGCAGTTTTCGAGGGTTCTGAAGGTTATGTTTGGGCCCCAAATTTTTCAACTAAAGAATGGACTTCCATAAAGGAAACCGTTCATACATTAGTTAAAGTTGAAACTCACAATCATCCAACTGCTGTTTCTCCATTTTCTGGTGCTGCTACAGGTTCTGGAGGTGAAATTAGAGATGAAGGTGCTGTAGGACGTGGATCAAAATCTAAGGCAGGATTAAGTGGATATTCAGTTAGTGATTTAAATATTCCTACTTTACCACAGCCATGGGAAAGAGATGTTGGTAAACCAAGCCATATCGCGTCATCATTAGATATCATGATTGAAGCACCACTCGGATCAGCTGCTTTCAATAACGAATTCGGAAGACCGGCCATTAATGGTTACTTTAGAACTTTAACTACCGAAGTTGAAAATAGTCAAGGAAAAACCGAATTGAGAGGTTTTCATAAACCAATCATGTTAGCAGGAGGAATGGGAGCTATTAGACCTGATCTTGCATTGAAAACCACTAAAATTACTCCTGGTGCTAAATTAATTGTTCTTGGTGGTCAGTCTATGTTGATTGGTTTAGGTGGAGGTGCTGCTTCATCAATTTCTTCTGGTGAAGGAAGTGCTGAATTAGATTTTGCATCAGTACAAAGAGGAAATCCAGAAATTCAAAGAAGAGCTCAACAAGTTATTGATACCTGTGTAGCATTTGGAGCTGACAAAAGTCCTATTCAATTTATTCACGATGTGGGTGCTGGTGGATTATCAAATGCATTACCGGAATTGGTCCATGACAATGACTTGGGTGCTAAATTTGAGTTGCGTTCTATTCTATCATTGGAACCAGGTATGTCACCTATGGAAATTTGGTGTAATGAATCTCAGGAAAGATATGTTTTAGCTGTCAAGCCAGAGGACTTATCATTATTTTCTGAAATCTGTGAACGTGAAAGAGCACCATTTGCAGTTGTAGGTGAAGCTACCGAAGAGCAAAGATTAGTTTTGACAGACTCCTTATTAAACACCACTCCAATTGATTTAGAAATGTCGGTATTGTTTGGAAAAGCACCAAAATTAGCAAGAACAGCCGCTACTCAGGACTTGGTATTAAAACCATTTGAAACTGGGCATATTGATATTGAAGAAGCTGTTCTGAGAGTATTGCAATTACCTGCAGTAGGTTCCAAGAGTTTCTTAATCACTATTGGTGATCGTTTCGTCACTGGACTTGTTGATCGTGAACAAATGGTTGGTCCATGGCAAGTTCCTGTTGCTGACGTTGGTGTAACAGCAACTTCACTCGGAGAAACTGTATTGTCTACTGGTGAAGCACTATCTATGGGAGAAAAACCTACTTTAGCATTGATTTCTGCTGCTGCCTCTGCCAAAATGAGTGTAGCTGAATCATTGATGAATGTATTCGCTGCTGATGTTCCTGCTTTGGATAGAGTTAAATTATCTGCCAACTGGATGTCGGCTGCATCTCATCAAGGTGAAGGATCCAAATTATACGAAGCGGTTCAAGCTATTGGAATGGATTTATGTCCTGACTTGGGAGTTTCCATTCCTGTAGGTAAAGACTCTATGTCTATGAAGATGAAATGGGACGATAAAGAAGTTACTGCACCTTTAGCATTGACTATTACTGCATTTTCTCCGGTTTCAAATACTTCTAATACCTGGACTCCACAGTTGCAAAATGTAAACGAAGATACTGTATTGGTGTTGGTGGATCTTTCAGCAGAAGTATCTAAATCATTGGGTGGGTCTGCATTAGCTCAAGTTTATAAACAAGTTGGTGATTCTGCTCCAACCGTTCATGATCATAAAGTGTTCAAGAGTTTCTTAGAGACTTTAATTGGACTCCATGAAGACTTTGACGTGTTGGCTTATCACGATGTATCCGATGGTGGATTACTCGTGACTTTGTTGGAGATGGCATTTGCTGGAAGAACCGGATTGGAAATCACATTAGATCAAAAAGATGTTTTAACTACCTTATTCCACGAAGAATTGGGTGCTGTGTTCCAAATTAAGTCTAAGGACTTGGAATCTTTCGTTAAGTACTTTGGCTCCAATAATATCTCTGAAAATTATATCAGTGTTGTTGGTAAGCCTAGATTTAGTGACAATGATCAAAAAGTTGTTATTTCTAGCGGAAACTCTAAGGTTTACGAAAATGATCGTGCTACTTTACAACAATTATGGTCAAAGACCTCATTTGAGATTCAAAAATTGAGAGATAATCCATTGACCAGTGAACAAGAATTTGAAGCTATTTCAGATGATAAAAATCCTGGTTTGAGCTACCAATTGACTTATGATGTTGCTGACGATTTGGGAATTTCCAAATTAACTGGATCTAAACCAAAAGTTGCAATTTTAAGAGAGCAGGGTGTAAATTCTCAACAGGAGATGGCATGGTGCTTCTCAGTAGCTGGATTTGACGTATATGATGTTCATATGTCAGATATCTTGTCAGGAAAAGTCACCCTTGACGATTTTGTCGGAATTGCTGCTTGCGGTGGGTTCTCATACGGTGATGTCTTAGGAGCAGGTGCTGGATGGGCCAAATCGGTTTTATTCCATGAAAATGCTCGTAAAGAATTCACTAAATTCTTCCAAGAAAGAGATGATACTTTCGCTTTTGGTGCTTGTAATGGATGTCAATTTTTCAGTAGAATTGCTGAGTTAATTCCAGGAACCGATCTGTGGCCAACATTCGAAAGGAATTTTTCAGAACAATACGAGGCCAGATTTGTTATGGTTGAAGTTTCGGAGGCTGAATCTAACAAATCTATCTTCTTGCAGGATATGAAAGGGTCAAAATTACCTATTGTTGTTGCACATGGTGAAGGTAGAGCATCATTTTCAAGTTCCGATAAACAATCAGCATTTGCTAAAGAAGGTTTAGCATCCATTAAGTACGTTGACAACTATGGAAAAACAGCAGCCACTTACCCATTCAATCCAAATGGATCCCCTGATGGAATTGCAGGAATTTCCTCTGCAAATGGACGTGTTCTTGCTATGATGCCACATCCAGAAAGAGTTTGTAGAAAAGAATCAAACTCTTGGTATCCTACCGAACAGGGAGAACAATGGGGTCCTTACGGTCCTTGGATAAGATTATTTAGATCAGCACGTAAGTGGGTTGGTGATAATTACTAGGTGTATAATAGCATATTGAATAGATAAATGTAATAGAGATGTGTAATTGAATTTTAAACTGAAAAATGCAACAGAGCCGAGACTTAATTGATTTGAACTTGAATCGTTCGTTTCAAGCCATGTCAACCTTTCGCTAACTCTTAAAGTTTTCAGTTAGTAAGTGTTGCAAATTTGCAGCCAGTGCGGGTAACCTTTTCTTTTTGAACAATCTCAAAATCTCAAAAGATGTTTGATCTCGCACGACCACATTTTTCACCTCAAGTGAAAAAAAATTTTCAACTTTTTAACTTAATACCTATTAATATTATCCACAATGGTTAACGCTATCTTATCCAAAAAAAGAAAATTAGTTGCTGACGGTGTCTTCTACGCCGAATTAAATGAATTCTTCACCAGAGAATTAGCTGAACAAGGGTATGCTGGTGTTGAAGTTAGAAAAACTCCATCTAAATTAGAAGTTATTGTTAAAGCTTCTAACACTCAAGGTGTTTTAGGTGAACAAGGTAGAAGAATTCACGAATTAACTTCTCTTATTGTTAAAAGATTCAAATTATCTCCAGAAGGTATTGTTATCTATGCTGAAAGAGTTGAAGAAAGAGGTTTATCCGCTGCTGTTCAAGCTGAAGCTTTAAAAGCTAAATTATTAGCTGGTTTACCATTAAGAAGAGCCGCTTACGGTGTCTTAAGATTCGCTATGGGTGCCGGTGCTAAAGGTGTTGAAGTTGTTGTTTCCGGTAAATTGAGAGCTGCTAGAGCTAAATCTCAAAAATACTCTGACGGTTTCATGATTCACTCTGGTCAACCAACCAAAGATTTCATTGATGTTGCTATCAGACACGTTTTAATGAGACAAGGTGTCTTAGGTGTTAAAGTTAAGATTATGAAAGATCCTGCTACTAACAGAGTTGGTCCAAAATCTTTACCTGATGCTGTTAAGATTGCTGAAGCTAAAGATGAAGATGAAATCATCCCAGCTCCAACTGTCAAATCTTACAGACAACCAGCTGAAGAAGAAGCTACTGCTTAAATATCTATATATATCTAATTTAGTAAAAGTTTCCCTTTAAATAATTGTAGTTGTAAAGATAGTACACCGAGATGAACATCCGTGCACCTGGTTAAAAATTTTCATCATGAAGTTAATGTCGCAGGGACTATTGAATGTCGCGTTCGAATGTCGTGGGCCCACAGTGGTCCGTTGATTTTCGGCCATGACATCCCTCTATCCAGAGCACCGGTTGTAAATCACCGTTTACCGTCAGCAGGTAGCCTTTCATCCGAAGATGAAACTTTCACTATTGTTAATACTCCAATAATACCGGGTTAATAACTAACCGGAAGTAAATACCCGTACACCGCCCCGAAAATTGTGGCAGCATTTGCGACTAACCCCACGGTAGATAATCACCGCAGCCCGGATAATAATGCCCGCAAATTAAATCAGGTGGAGGGAGGGTTGTATACAGGAAAACATACCTAAAATTTCGGAGTGACTCAATGTCTTTTATTAAACTCCGATGGCAGTTTCAACAGTAGCAATAGCAATAAATCACTAAAATCAATCCAAATTTCAATATTCGAATACTTAACTATGTATATTCGAAATATAAGAAAATTTAATCAAATTTGTCGTGAAATTAAGTGTGTAAAATAGCACTATTCAATTAACCGGACTTTATCAGACCCCAGATTTTTTTTTCCGTTTTTTCCTTGTGGCCGGCGAAATGGGATGACTAAGTAAAATAAAAAAAGTATAAATATCGCATGTTTTGCTATAAATCTAAAATTTATTGATTATCACTTTCAACATGTCTAATTTTCTTACTTTATCCACCGAAGTCTCTGAGCCATTCATTATTCCAAATGTTTCACCAACATCATCTCCTCAGCTTAATGCTGTTAATACAAGTGACGCTCACTTAGCTGCTGTTAAAGCTGCCTCTAATGCTACTGGAATTTCATTCCATCCAATGGTTGAACAAGAATCAGATTTCGAAGTTGCTAGAGCTAGATCTGTTTCAATCATTGAATTAAACAATTAAGTTAGGATTTTATCCCTTATTTTATGTTATGTTAGCATGTGATGACTTTAGTTCTTTAGTGTATATTTAGGTATTTATTATATGATTCCAGGAATTTGCGTAAGCCGTTAGTAGGTACTCTGTAGCCGGTGAAGGAATGGAAGGGGCACAATACGAGGTTGTCTGTTGAGATTTGATGCTGCTAGTTGCGCTGACCGTTGAAAGCCGTTAAAGCCGTTGGAAAATAATGTTTTAAGATAACCGTTGGAAAACATTCTTAAGATACAGGACACTATGCGCCAGACAGTATGCCAGGGGCCGGGAGACGAAGAAAGAAGTGCTTGAGTAGGCTAAAATGACGGTCTTTAGTAGACTGTGAAGACATTTACGTTTTGGCGAATGAGGTAATCTCAGTAGAGTGTGATCAAGACACAGGAAGGGAAACACTATGATATAAGAAGCACAGTATCAACTTAAGCAATTCATGAAAATAATCGTGTCTACTTTTATTACTTTGCGTTCATATTTGGCATATATAAAATCAAACTACTACTCAATGATTGACAAGTAACATCAACTTTAATCAATTTCGTTATATAGATTTTGTCAATCTACAATTTTTGCCAGTCTGGCGATTGAGCGACGTACCAGCAAAGCTTCAATTAATTCATCATATCAGTACCAATTGGCTTACCAGTAAACGTAATCTTGGTCTGTTTAAAATACTGGATAGAATTCGTTATACTTTTTAGCATAGTACAAAGAAGAAATACTTCCCAAACCAAGCAATACCAAAGGCACGGGTTTTCTAAAGTTTGACTTGACTGATCTACTGATTCCAGCGGCAAGAAAAACTACTGAACTTCCGAGAGCAATCTCTAAACCCCAATCTTTATTTTGCTTTAAGAGGTAACCAGAACCTCCATACAATACGGCGAAAGTTGAACCGGCAATTAACGATGGCAAAGATCCCTTACGGAAGTATCCCATAAATCCTCCAATGGCACAAAGGCCAGATAATGTAAAAGCTGGGTGTTCCATAATGTGTAGTTAGAGAATAGGCCAAGTGAAAATCTAACCATTTATAAAGGCGCACCCGTGCACCACAAAATTTCATATCGCGGAACGACGGCGGCCCGACGCGTATGCCGGAGGTACCGGTGTTTGGTACACTAATGGTGCACGGATGTGGTCTTGCACGTGCCGCGATACTCCACCAACTTCTGTTACACCGCCAAAGCCTGAGGCCGCTGCACAGCTGATTGGACGAGAGCCAGTGAAGTGAAATGGGAGGTTTGAAATGATGAACTGAATTTACGCTATGAATCAATCATAGTTGATGGTTGTATGCAGCACCAGAATCATGTAAAATCGGATAAAAAGAATCAAAGTAAATTAAGCATATGAAATTCATTTATAGTATTCTTTTTGTAGACGTAGAAGCACGACGGCAACGGTAATATCAACATGTTAAAAATAAACTTTGAAAAATTATAATCAAACTTCTTCTTGCATATAGTTGAAAAATTGTATGCAATACCAACTATAGTAATCGTCACAAGCAAACCAGAGCGTGGATTCGTGGATTCTCATTGAAAAAACTTCAACGACTCCTGGAATCCTCAAAATATAACTTATTCCTTCGATTGGTTTGCATACAATCTCAAATCAAAAGTCAGGTATAATGAATATTTCTTCCATACTATCGGATACTACACCGCCGCCTGGATCTAACGTTAATGGTAATAGTGAAAAATCCAACGGGTCAGCTAATACTAACGGTGTAAATGGTGCCGGAAATTTAACCAATATTGCTATTAACGGCTCAGCTAATGGTTCAACTTCCACCCCCGATGAACCTTCCAAAATTCTTGGTAAAATAGTCCATCCATCAGTTTCATTTAATCAATCAGACTCAGTTTCCCATATCGCTGCCATGGAATCTCGTTTAACAGCATTGAACGCTATTGATTCTCTTGCCACTGCAGCTGCTCATGCTTCTGCTATGGACCAACAAATCATTCACCTCCAACAACTATCTTCACATTCTGATTCATATGCTAAAAACTACTTAGAAAGAGTAGTTACTGAAGATATTGGAACTAGATCAAATTTAATCGGTCTGTCAACTGGAGATAGAGAATTTCAATGGGGAACAACAAGAACTCAACCATGGTTTGACGATCCTGATGAAATTGCTGCTAGAGCAAAGAATGGAGGTAAAAAAAATATAATGCCAATTAAAAATGATAAAAAGACTAGGAAAAAACCTAAAACTAAACGTAAAGGATCATTTTCTGATGAAGATGATGAAAAACGTCCTAAAAGAGCAGCAAAATTAAAATTAACTCTTAAAACTGATGAACCAGAGAAAAAGAATGAAAAATTAGGCTCAAATTCAAAAGAACAAAAAGTTCTTATTAAACAATATGATAATACTTATGTAGCTATTTGGAAAGATATGTCTAGAAAAGATGGACCTAAAGTTAGTCGTTTATTACAACAAGCTAATCAAGCTAGGTTAATAAATTTAAAGAAAACTGCTATTCTTGCAGCTAGAGAAGCTAAACGTTGGCAATTGAAAAATAATAAGAATCAAAAGGATTTAGTTACTAAAGCTCGTAGAGCAATGAGAGAAATGTTTAATTTCTGGAAACGTAATGAAAGAATTGAAAGAGAACTTCGTAAAAAACACGAAAAAGAACTTCTTGATAAAGCTAAAAAGGAAGAAGAAGAACGTGAATCAAGACGTCAATCAAGAAAGTTGAATTTCTTGATTACACAAACTGAACTTTACTCTCATTTCATCGGTAAAAAGATCAATACCGAAGAAGCAGAAGGTGATGATGCTGATCCAAACCTTAAGCTGAATCATTCTTCTCATTTGGATAAATATACTGATGTAAAGGGTGATTCTACCGATTTTAACGATATAGATTTTGATAATGAGGATGAAGATGCTTTAAATCGTGCTGCTGCTGCAAATGCTCAGGTGGCTTTACAAGCAGCTCAATCGAAGGCCAAAGGATTCGACAATCCATCAGGAGATTTTAAGAATCCAGACGCCGACGAAATGAATTTCCAAAATCCTACATTAATCGGTGATATGTCCATCACTCAACCTAAACTGTTGAAGTGTACTTTGAAAGAATATCAAGTTAAGGGACTTAATTGGTTAGCTAATCTCTACGAGCAGGGTATCAATGGGATTTTAGCTGATGAAATGGGTCTTGGTAAAACGGTTCAAAGTATTTCCGTGCTAGCATACTTGGCAGAAGTTCATAATATATGGGGTCCATTTTTAGTGGTTACACCGGCTTCAACACTTCATAATTGGCAACAAGAAATCACTAAATTCGTTCCTGACTTTAAAGTTCTTCCGTACTGGGGAAATGCAAAGGATAGAAAGATTTTAAGAAAGTTCTGGGATCGTAAAAGTGTTCGATACGGTAAAAATGCTCCATTTCACGTATTGGTAACTTCTTATCAGCTTGTAGTTGCAGATGCAGCATATTTTCAAAAAATGAAATGGCAATATATGATTTTAGATGAAGCTCAAGCCATTAAATCATCACAGTCATCTAGATGGAAATCATTGTTGAGTTTTTCCTGTAGAAACAGGTTGTTACTTACCGGAACTCCAATTCAGAATTCTATGCAAGAATTATGGGCATTATTACATTTCATTATGCCGTCATTATTTGACTCTCACGATGAGTTCAGCGACTGGTTTTCAAAAGATATTGAAAGTCACGCTCAGTCAAATACCCAGTTGAATGAGCAACAGCTTAAACGACTCCATGTGATTTTGAAACCGTTCATGTTGAGAAGAATAAAGAAGAATGTTCAAAGTGAATTGGGAGATAAGGTAGAAATTGATTTATTCTGTGAATTAACAAACAGACAGAAGAAATACTACCAAATGTTGAAATCACAAATCTCCATTATGGATATTCTTGACTCCAATGCGTCTGAAGATAGTCAGTCGTTGATGAATTTGGTTATGCAATTCCGTAAAGTGTGTAATCATCCAGATCTCTTTGAAAGAGCCGACGTCAAATCAAGTTTCCTGTTTGGAAGATTTGCTGAAACTTCTTCATTCCTCAGAGAGGGAAATGACCTTGAACTTACGTATCTGACCTCCAATCACATTGACTTTAACGTACCCAAGTTAGTGTATGATGATTTATTGAGTGCTGGTGAAAATATCAATTTCGGTTCAAGAAACCACATTTTTGAAATGTTTAACATCTACCACCCATCAAACCTTCAAGATAAAGAGTCTAACTCATGGCTTCGACTCTGTAATGTAACTGCTGGAGACGTTGATAAATTGGCTCATAAGAATATAATAGAACGAGCTATTGATCATCAATCTTACACACTGGCCAATTACGACGGTATAAATCGGTTCAAATACGTTTACGATGACTATGTGCCAGCTTCAAAGTCTCTTCTTATTGCCGAGTATAATAATGGGCTTGCTTCAATATCAAATAGTCATCTCAAAGAATTGTATACCGTTAAAACATCTGTGGCTCACGATATGTATTTGAACGTTTTACAACCGGCAGCAGAACCTAGAGCAGTTGCTCCACCTATTAACATGTATTGCAATGAGCCATCATTCATGAATAAATGGAATACCGGACTCTTTGATGTTAATATAAGGACAAGTTTATTCCCATTAAGTTTAAATAATGAATTATTACTTGCACAAAATTCAGTACCAATTGAAAAATATCCAAAATCCAATATGTTACCACAAGAAGTCAATAGCTTAATTGACTATTCAAATATTCGTATGCCATCAATGACAAGATTCATTACCGAATCAGGAAAATTAGCAACCCTCGATAAATTATTAGTTGAATTAAAACAAAATGATCATCGAGTACTTTTATACTTTCAAATGACAAAAATGATGGATTTAATGGAAGAATACTTAACTTTTAGACAGTATAAACATATAAGATTAGATGGTTCATCAAAATTAGATGATAGAAGAGATTTAGTTCATGATTGGCAAACAAAACCAGAAATTTTTGTATTCCTTTTATCTACAAGAGCTGGTGGGTTAGGTATTAATTTAACAGCGGCAGATACTGTAATTTTTTATGATTCAGATTGGAATCCAACAATTGACTCTCAAGCTATGGATAGAGCTCATAGATTAGGTCAAACAAAACAAGTTACAGTTTATAGATTACTTGCAAAAGGAACAATTGAAGAAAGAATGAGAGATCGTGCAAAACAAAAAGAACAAGTTCAACAAGTTGTTATGGAAGGTAAATCAATGATAAATAAAAAAGATGAAGCATCCAATAAGAAGAAAGATGTTGCATTCTTATTATTAGGAGGTGATAATGAAGATGGTGAAGATGAAGATAAATCTTTAGATAGAAATTTGGCGGAAATGTATCATGAGGGAGAGGGAAAGATGTCTCGAACCTCAACGCCAGCATAATGAGTAGTGAATATAAGATTAATAATAGTCAAAGTAGAAGAGTATTTGGAAGTAGGTAAGTTAAAAGGTTACATGAAGGTAGGTTCATATGGATATTAGCTTATATAAAGGGAAAATTATATAAAAGAAAACTTATATGAAGGTTGGTCTATATGACGGTTTATTTATACAAAGGAAAGCTTATATGAAGGTAGGCCCATATGGGGTACAACTTATATGAAGGAAAATCTAATATGAAGGTTAGCTCTATACAGAAGTCAGGTTATATGAAATTAGATCTATATAAAGGAAAGCTAATATAGAGGTTAGCTCAATATAAAGGTTAGCTCTATATGAAGTAGGGGTTATATGGAGGAAAACTTATATGAAGGTTAGCTTATATAAAGGAGAGTTTATATTAGGCAGATCTGCATATGAGCTTATCTAGATGTATATGAAGGTTTGCTTATATAGAGGAAAACTTATAAAGGTTGAACTATATGAAGTTTGGTCCTATATGGAGGTTGGTCTATATAAAGGAAAACTTATATGAAGGTTAGCTCATATGCAGATCTGCCTAATATAAAGATCCACCTGTATGCATATAAGTCTATATGCATGCAGATTTGTCTATATACAGAATTATCATCAACATACCAATTTTATGTCATCACTATATCTTCCCTACAATCATTACAATAAGTTATTGAATATATTAGTATACAAATATGAGATATTAGTTGAATTAAAGATTAATTTTTATGCAATTGTGTGTAGTGAAGGGCAGGCCCATTTAAACCCTCTCGCTCATTGTCTTTTCAAGTCGATCTAAGAAGTTTTTAGGAACTGGATTTATTGTGATATCAGGTGAACTGGCATCACCATCGTCGAGTCTGAGTTTTTTATTCTCATTTTCGAGATTATAAATACGGTTGAAACTTTCCTCTAATCTTAATTTTAAATCATCTTTTGATAGGCTACTTGTTTCATTACCGGGATCCTCTTCTTCAAAGGAAGTTATTTGTGTTGATGCCAACAAATCAGATAATCCACTTATGTTCGAACTAAGTGAATTCATTGAGAATCTGTTGATATTTCCTGAACTTCTCAAAACCTTTTTATTTAATGAGTCGAGAGTAGCCTGATTGAATGCCTCATAATGAGGTGGAAGAATATTGATATAATTATCATCGTAAGATACTTTTCTTCCTTCTAAACTAGCAGGTCTTCCTAGTTTATTGGCAGACACCGACATTGATGACGATGAAGATGTTCTACTGTGACCCTTAGCTTCATTGACAGTTAAAAGTCCTAATTGAAGGCCAGTGGAGAGTCTCTTATACTTTTTATCCAATTTTGATCGCACGTCATTTTGTTCAATGACAGGGCTAGTGACGGGTGTTTTGGTGTGTGTTGGCATCGAGTACCGCTTTGAGGAAACGGTGTGGAATGATTTGAGGCCGGAATTTTGTGATGGTGTTGAAGTTGGTGAAAAAGTTGGATGAATATCACCCAGAATTTCAGAAAGCGAAACCTGGTAGAGTTGCTTAGCAATATTCATATCTTCGTTGAACTGATTGAATATCATTACCTTTTCATTGAGCTCTTCATGTAAATGTGTGGTAGATTGGTGATATTTCTTGAAATAGCGTAAGTTGGTGGTCATATTTGAAAGTTTTTCAATCAAAACATCGATAGAAGAAGTCGGAGACACTTCAGGTGAAAGGAGATTTTGATCAAGAGAAAATTGGTCTATTTCGACTTCATTCCGTGTATCATTTTCTATTGAATCGAGTTTTTCAGCATTTTCAAGCACCTGACAGAAACTATTGATGACATTATTTGAAGATTCAAAGAATTCGTCAAGAATCGTGAGTTTCTCTGCCGAGGAAACATCAACGGCTTGGTCAATATTGAACCGATCCCATAATTTGCAGAGAAAGTAGTTTCTAGAGGAAGGTTCATTGAATGTAAGTAATTGACTAATAAGAAGCTTTCTAAGCAGATTAAATCTCGACATCTTCATAGTCAAAGTATCGGTGGGCAAAAAGAGCGAGTCGATATCGATGTTATTAACATGACAGTACTTCTCAAGAACGTCTCCGTTTAGAAAAGGAAGAAACTTGGCAATTGAAGTTCTGAGATCAGAGATCAATAGAGAGAGTGAAGAATCAAGACAGTCGTATAATGAAGAGCTTGACGATACTGTAGAACTTTGATGTTTCTGTAGTTGCAAGTGTTTCTGTCTGACCTGAATAAGTAATGACCCCAATCTTTTGTTAATACGGTAATTTGCAACCAAGAAATTATCAAGATGATTCTGAATCTTATTAAACTGAATATGAAGCCAAATTCTCTTGTACAAAATGGCTCTAGTTGCAGAAACCATCAAGATCTTAAACATCTTGACCTTATTCTGTGGTTTCAAGCTTGTCGGTCTCATATTATTCTTTAGAAGGAAGATTATAAGCATGATTATCTTGAGGACAATGTGTGGATTTGAAACACAGTCTGGGAATTTTAATTGATAATTTCTTTGCGATATCACAAGCTCGGGGCCGGGATTGAACAGTTTGATGTATTTGAGTGGTTGCCGTAGTGATTTTACTTCATTATATAAGATTGTATTTAGGGCTTGATCATTTTTGGAAAGAATTATCAGATCATCTAATAGATCCAGTACAATCAATGTATACCTAAATTTTTCAGTATATTGAGCCGTTATTGAACCAAGCAGAAGGTATTTATTAATGAATTTCCGAAAGTTCTCCGTCGAGGGTCGAACCGGCGACCCCATAGTGGAGTAGTAATATGAAAAATCTGGTGGATGGAAATCCACAAATCCATGACCAAATCTTGGTGACAGAAATCCACTGGTCGATCTGTACTCGTGACGGTCATGAGAGATCCTAGGCAGGTATTTCGATAGCGAAGGGGCTACAGGAGGCTGAAATTGACTTGAAACCGTAGGTGAAGAAACCGTTGTTGATTCTTCAATTCCCCAATCGCTCATCTCACCTCCTTGACTAGAATTTCCACCGTTACTGTGGAGATACCCGGCAAGAGGATTGAACCGTTCAAAGTTCATAGCGGCGGCTAAAGAAGAGAATATGTGGAGTTGAAATTTAGATCAGAATGTTTGTTGTTTAGTGTATTTCCGAATTGGGGCATGGGGATATTCTTTTTTTTTATGATGGAATTGTATGCAGGAAGAATCACATGAAAGTTTAAACATACTAAAATAATATACAAAACTTGAAGTTAGACGAAATGAAAAAGACGAAATACGAAAGACGATAAGGATATAACAAAGGTAATTAGTAGTTATTTATTTTATTAATATATTTATATCCTGTGTACAAATTATATATTTAATTAAATAATTTTTACATTTATGATGATTGTCTGCAGGACCCTTTATAACCGTGGTTGCAATAACCGTCAAGTAAAATATTTATTACAGTGAATACATGAGGTCGGATGATCCGAATGCCAGTAAAAGGAAATAAAGATGCACATTCTGGTACCTGTATACAAGTTTTGATTTAAGCCTTTGTATATTGGGGTACTTTCAAAGATAAGATCTAATGATGAAGATCTCGTCTATTGATTTCTATGGTTTGAGGTTGTGGGATTCCTAGTCCTTCGAAGGCTTGATACTTGGAATTGTAGTTAATTTTCTGTCAAATCCCCACTAATTGAATCCAGTTCCCGTCCCAATCCCACCAAGCCAGTCTTCTGAATGAAGCATCAGTCCAATCTTCCCCCAGTTATCGAATCCTTCTCCATCTCCTGCAGGCATATCCCCATTAATATTTTGTTGTATTGCCATATCTCCATTCATAAGAAGACTGGAATCTTGTCCTTGTTGAAGTTGTTTCATAAAGTCAAACGATTGTTGATCAATTCCATTTCCATTAGAATTCCCAGTTCTTGCTCCACCAGCAGGTAATTGTTGTTGATTCTGTTGCATTTGCTGCAATTGTTGCTGCATTAAACGACGTTGTTGCATAACCATATTGTTATTCATTTCAACCGACATTTTACGTTGCTGTTGTGGTAATGGAGGTTGATTTTGGTGTACTTGTGCTTGTGCCTGTGCTTGTGCCTGAGCCTGGGCCTGAGCCTGAGCTTGTGCTTGAGCCTGAGCTTGTGCTTGAGCCTGAGCCTGAGCCTGAGCTTGTGCTTGTGCTTGGGCATGAGCTTGAGCCTGAGCCTGGGCATGAGCTTGTTGTTGAGCTGCCTGAGCTGCTTGTTGTTGAGCCACTTGTTGCTGAGCCGCCTGCTGTTGAGCTTGTTGTTGAGCGGCCTGAACCTGAGCTGCTTGTTGTTGAGCAGCTTGTTGTTGTTTCATCATCATGAATTGTTTCTTCTGAATATTATTCTGATTTTCCATCATGAGTAAATTCATCTGATAATCATTTATAGCTTCGTTATTTGCCCTAGCTTGATGGGTCATATTTGGTACGCCTGGTCCCGGAGTTGGCATCAGTTGTTGACCTGGAGTTGGCATTGATTGTTGACCTGGAGTAGTTTGAAATTTTGCAACTGGAGATTGACTTGAATTTGATCTAAATTGTTGTTGTTGCAGTAGTTGAGGAAAAGGCATTTGCTGATTTGGCATTAAAGGAGATTGAAGCACTAAATTAGCTTTATTATTTCCTTGTTGTTGAAGAGCTTGTTGTTGCTGTTGTTGAAACTGAAGTTTCATCTGTTGAAGTTTTAACTGTTGTTGATACTGTAAAATATTGGTATTTCTTGCAGGAGGAGGCATTTTATTATTATTATTTTGAGATATTGGAACAATTTGACCATTTAAACCCATATTTGATGAACCTGATTGTCCATTATTGAAAAGTTGATTAAGCTTGGGATTCATACTTGATTGAACGCTCCACATAAGGGACCACCATTCTAAAAGGAAAGTATTTGGATGTTCTAAAAGCATAGAAGAATCTACTAAATCAGGTAATGTATTTTTCTTTGATTTTGGTAATTTTTTATTGGTTGGAATATTATTTGATTCTGAAATTAATGCTTTTGCAGTTTCATGATGACCATTTTCAACTAAATAATTATATAAATGAGCTAAAAAAAGTTCATTTGAATCTTTAGCAAACATATCACTAACACATGGATCAGTTTTATTTGATATTGTAATTGATTTTGGTTTCATATTTGGTGATTGTTGGTCAGATAATGGAGGACTAAAATTTTGCTGAAATAATACGGAATTATTACTTTGATTAGAATTTATTTTGGTAAAATTACTCATTTGATTTGAGTCACTATTAAAATCAGGTAAAATTCCATTAAATTCCATAGTATATAAAGTATTTAGTAGAAGGAGTAAAATAACTATAAATTAAATGATAAAATAACCTCAAAAAAACTGGACCCGTACGGAAAAAAACCTACTTTTGTTACAAATCCGATTTTATAAACTTGTATGCAGGGTACAATTTTTTATTAAAAAAAATATCTATATAGAATTTATGTTCATTCAAGATTTCTTACTTATGAGCTGGTCATTTACTTAAACGCCTCAATATATTCGTTTATTGTTCAATGTAATTTTTGAGGTGTTTTCAGTACCTATTGAAATTTCCTACATGTCGCGGAGAATTATAAGGGGAAGTTTCGGAATTTTTTACAGGTTACAGATTAAGTTTTTACAGTAAAATTTTTTCATTAGGATAATTCCGACTATTATCGCAAATATTTAATTGACGACCATAATGAACGGCAATTAGTTTATCTATGTCAAATCAGTCATAATCATCAATGATAATTACAACAATTGGAAGGTATAAGAATTTCTAACTATAGTAAAAGTTAATGGTATATACCGGAATTTGTATACAGGAATTGTTTTTTATTTATTTTTTAACGTTATCTAAACAACTTCAAAATAGATTTAAATATCATTCTATGAATCGATTTTTTTGAGTCACAGATAATCAAGCATTTGACTGTATACGGCTCTATATATAGTACTTAAGTCAATTCTAGTAGTTGTTGACGAAAATTTTGCAATTTATCGCCTTCTATGCATGAAAATTGTATGCAGAGTTTTTAACTCTACAATTTAATTATTTTAGTCATAATTCGTATTTAAAGCTCGTTTAATTGTCTAAAGGGATGATTTTTACCATTAAACTCTCCATAAGGTGTAGGAGCATGACTATGCAAATTTGCTAAAAATTCACATGGATATTCTTCATTATCAAATGTAGGTACAAGTTCATTTTGCTCTCGATGATAATAAACTCCATGAACCATAAGACTCTCTAAATTAGTAAATTCGGTTAATAAATAATTCACAATGGGCCGGAGTTGATGAATTACATAAGTTACTACTAAATTATCAATATTAGTTCTGCTAGTTCCATTGGGATCCAGTTCAATATTACATTCGCATGGTCCTCGATGGAAATGATGGTGTAAAGTATGTGGTTGACCCCGGTACATTGGATATGCTTTGTAGTTAGTTCGAATGGGTTTGATAGGAATACAAACTTCTCTATCGGCTTGAAGTTTGGCAAGAATAAATCCAATCAATACGTATAGTGAAGATTCAGAATCAAGACGGTCAAGAAGATCAGGCTCGAGGGCTTCTTCTTGTCCTTGACCTTGAGTAGCTGGATGTTCTATCTCTGGTTCTTCATCTGTCTGCTCTGTTTCTGCCTCTCTTTCTTCTGGTTCTGCCTCTGGTTCTGCAAATATATACTCCATTTGTTCTTCTTCGTCATCATCACAAAGTGGGAATTTTGACTCTAATATAGATAAAACTTCACTGCATCCACCACATCGACACGTATGAAGTAAAGACAGATAGAAATCGGCCTTATAATAGAAGAAAGACGTAAGAAAATCAGGAAATTGAAGTGTTTTCAATGTTTGAGATGGACCTACTTCAATTCCTTTCATACTAAGAAAGAATACCAGCATTAGCCGTTCATTCAATAAATTCAATAAAGAACTTGACATTTCCATTGAATTTTCAAACATTTTAAATGCTGGTGTCAGGAAATCAATTTTTAAATGCTCTAATCCCTTTAGTGATTTCAATAGATCACTTACGGGCGTAAGAATCCCATCAAGTATTTGATGAGGTCTTAACCATTCATAGTTAGGATAAAGTTCAAGATCCAAGGATTTTAAATTACAAAGTCCATTTTCGGAATCGACAAACTTTACGAGCTTTTTGAAAAATGTTTCAAAACATGAACAACTACCAAAACGGTGTTCGAAACAGTCAACTTTAAGACATAACAGCTGTAAAGATGTTAAATCAATTTTAGAATTCAAAATATCAAAATCTAATTGTTTATCGATATTTGCAATGTGATTTAATAATTCCTCTGATAAATTCCCGGTTCCAAGAAGTGATTGGTCGTCATGAGCGATATTTTCACGATGACAGTGAAAAAGTGTAAATCCACGAAGTTGAAGCTTAACATCATCGGCTATAAGTTTAAGTTGACGAACAATTTCCAATCCAAATTGATTATTTGTAGAACACGTAAGCGTAGATAGAGAATTAAAGAAACTATATGAATCACTCAGAAGATCCCAACCATTTAAACCTTTGAATTGTAAGTCGTCAAGCATTAAAAAAACATGGGCAAGAGCTGGAGGTACTAGCGGCTTGCCGACTTGGCCCATTTCCGTGACAAACAACTTACTTATATTTCTACGGACCGCCAGTGACCGCTGAAGTTTCGTAAGATGATAAACGCTGGTGTTGAAGTCAGAAAATGAAGCATGAAAGAACGAAAGCAGTTTTGATGTCATGAATCGTGCTACAAGTTCGGATTGAAGCCGGTCAACGGCGTTGGTATTACCGGCGGACTTATCAAATACAAAGTACTTGATTTTCAGAAGCAATGTTGGATTTCTCGTAATCGAAGCCATGAACTTGCGGAGTTTAGGTTCGGAAATAATTAGCGACAGATCCATATGACGAAGACCACATTCACGGACAAATGTAGCCGGATCTTTGGCGTAGTCAAGCGGGAGTCCAGCATCAAGAGCTACAGAAACTCGGCGGTAGAGTCGTTCCACAGCAAGGTCGTGGAGTTGAGTGCATGTAGCCAGGAGATTAACTAAATCGTACTGGTGTACGTGTTGAAACACATCGAGAATCACAGACGGAGGAAGGCGCCGAACCAATGATGTTGGGGGTTGGCAATTTTCAATCGAACTGATTGAATCGAGATAAGAATCGGCCTGAGATGAATTGTCGAATTGACTGGAGAACACAGAAGCTGGTGAAAAACACAGTGAAAAAGACAGCGCCGGAGATGACGGGCTTGAAATAGAATTTGTCGACACTTCTGCCATACTTTCAAAAGATATCGGTGAATTTGAACCGTTTCTTGATGACTTTTGTGAAATTGAATTTGGATTAGATGCTAGCGCTAAATCTGGGGTGGAGTTTGTGATTTTGGATGGAATTTTTGTTGGCGGAGATTCAGAGGTCGGAGTCGAGGGCATGCTGACCGTCGTTACAGGAGGCCGGGGAAGCCTTGTAGAAACTTTTGACTTTGACATGGAAAAAGAGTAGTAATTTCAGTTGGCAGCAATGGATAATAAAATAGGGGTATATTTGCAGCAAAATTGCGGGCCAAAATCTGACGTAACCCAATATTTCCAGTCGGGCATGGCCCAACAGCGAGGGGTGAAGCTGCCGAATGGCACGAGCGATGGACCGAATTGGCGCCGAAATGAAAGTCGTGCGACACCTGGCGGCCCAGGTCGTCGTCGTGCCCCTCAATTGCTTCATTTTTCGGAAACATTACCGCGTTGGGACAATCGCTGCTTAAGACAGTGGTAGATGCCGCCATAAGTACTGGTAAAAGGTAGAGTTACGACATGCTCTCACTGAGCAAGCTGTGTGAGTGGCTGTTACCGCGGTGCTGGAGACGTTTGGATGGGATATGAGAATTAGAAGTATGTTGGGCAGTCGGCGTTGGCCCGGTCGTTGTCTACTCAATTGCAGCTATTGGTGCCGTTGGAATCGGCGTGTTAAAGGCGGTGGGTTTACCACGACTAGTAAGATATTCAGAAGGTGTTAACTGAATAGCACGAGGCAATCGATCATTTACTTGTCGTGGCAACTTTCCGACGGAATCGTGGTATTTCATTATTTCACGATTTCACTATCGCTAAGTTCTCATGATCCTCCGGAAGGTAGAGGCACAAGACGGTTCCTGCGATAAAGGTTCCGCAACACCTGTACTGAGAGGAAATTCAAAGGCAATGAGAGACGGTATAGCAATAGCACTGAGGCAATAGGACGAGCATAGGATCGCTTCTACCCTTTTAACATATATGGTGATCTATAGTGATGAGTGAATATAATCATGCATATAAACGACAATAGTCTACAGTTAATATACGGCGATTGCACAGAAATATACGAAAGTGGAGATCATCCTGGATAAATGGGATACTATAATCAATTTTGATACCATGCCAACTATTTCTTGCAGGATTTTGGAATTCCGCTTTATCTGAACCTGGCCGGAAAGTGACATATTTCATCAAAAAGCTCAGCATGTCTCCAAATTCGGTGATAGTTTGCGTTTCTGGTGCTTCCACCTTCGATTGTTACAAAATCTAAGCCTGTCAAATCTTGGCGATGCTTTAAAGCTCGCTGATATCTAATCGGCCGTTAAATTTAATTGACGGCACAATCTAACCGGAAACTTGTCCAATTAAAAGGAAGGTACTTCCATGTGTTTCTCCGCATGCACGACTGCAATAATGACAGCTTATCCAGTCAATTTAGATAGCGAATATGTCATTCTCTTGGACCTTCTTCGCGTAGAAAATTTGACTGAAATTTGACAATAGAAACGACCAAATATCTTTAGGCAATCGTTAAAGCTTCAGTCGGATACGAGGTCATATTTGATTGACTATGTAAGGCTGGTAGAAAATGGTCTTATTTAAGGAGCAAAACCCCCACATTGTAGATCTCTGTTTGATAAATATATATTGTTAATAAGTTTAGAATGTCTGACACTAAACCTGATAAGATTGATAAAACTGATACAACTATAACAACAGTTTTATCAACTGAAAATGTTGGATTTAAAGATGAAATAACCTACATTATTTCACCAGGTGGAAAAGAAGTTAAAATCACCGGAGATGTAGATGAAGCTATGGCAATTGCATTAGAGTCTAAAAATATCGTCTTGACAGAAGAAGAAGACAGAGCTTTACTTTGGAAGATTGATTTATACTTAATGCCATTCTTTATCTTGTTATATGCCCTTCAATATATGGATAAGATCACCAACTCTTTTGCTTCAATTATGGGACTTCGAGAAGATTTAGGTATGACTGGAAATATGTATTCATGGTTATCTACTGCTTTTTATCTTGGATACTTGTTTTTTGAAGTACCATCTTCCCTTCTTTTACAAAGATTTCCTCTTGCTAAAGTTACATCATGTTTCATCTTCCTCTGGGGAATAGCTGTGTGTCTTGCACCTGCTGCCAACTTACCTGGTTTTATGTTCCTTAGAGTAGTTTTAGGTATGTTAGAAAGTGCTGTTACTCCTGCTATGGTTATTTTAACTGGTCAATGGTATAAGAAAACTGAACAATTCATGAGAACTACAATTTGGTTTGCCTCTTGTGCTATTGGTGTTATTTTCGGTTATTCATTCGCTTACGGTCTTTATATTCATGGTGAAAATTGGTCAGTTGCTTCTTGGAAAGTTGTATATATTGTAATTGGTCTTATGAATATTCTCATGGGTTTTGCATTCTACTTCCATATTCCTGACAATCCAACCAAGGCTTGGTTTTTAAATGATAGAGAAAGGTTAATGGTTGTGGAAAGAATCAGATGTAATAATCAAGGATTTGGTAATTCACACTTCAAATGGGATCAGTTTAAAGAATGTATAACTGACTACAGAGTATGGTTGATGTTTGCTTTTGAAATCTTAGATGAAATTCCAAATGGTGGATTGACTAACTTCTCTTCTATTTTACTTAATGATGATTTCGGGTACTCTGTTAAGAAATCTTTGATTATGAACATTCCAGTTGGTGTTGTTTGTTTCTTTGGTTCAATTTTGGTGGTTTCCTTCTACACTTTCGGAATTGTGAAACATAGAATGTTAGTTGCTGCTTTCGCTCTTTCTGTTGCATTACTAGGATCATCCTTATTGGCATTTGCTGGAAGTAAAACTGCAAGGTTAGCAGGTTTTTATGTGATGCAAATTTCAAATATCGGACTCATTTGTATGCTTTCAATCTATCAATCAAACATTGCAGGACATACCAAAAAGGTGTGTGGAAATGCTCTTCTTCTTATTGCTTATTGTGCTGGTAATTGTATTGGGCCACAAACATTTAGATCCAATGAAGCACCACATTATAAGACTGCTAAGGGTGCAATTGTTGGATGTTACGCTGGGTGTATCACGATTATGTTCATATTATACTTCTCTTTCATCTGGGAAAACAGACAAAGAGACAAACAAAAGGAAGCTTTGGGTGACGACTATGTCAAGCTTGAAAACATAGAGTTTTCTGACTTGACCGACAAGCAAAACCCTGACTTCAGATATACCATTTAGTTAATATATATATAAATATTATGATGAATTGGACATTTTGCAGCCATTTGTAAAGTTTCACTTGTGACAGATATATCCAGTACCTGTCATTCTCTATCTTTTAATAGATTCTCCATCTACAAACTTCAGTAACTTACTTCTTTCCTCTACACTTCTGTCGACTACTGTCGTTTTCTGTCCCTACATTTTCTGTGACTCCTTTGTCTCTTTGATCTCATGTATCTAATACATATCTCGTGCTATCGTTATTTACAATATAGTTCCAAGGTTAACATGGATGGCCTTGGCTTGGGTGTAAGTGCTTAAACCATATTCACCCAATTCTCTACCAACACCACTCATTTTAACACCTCCAAAAGGAATGTGATTATCTGAGTCGTTAGATGAATTGATCCAAACCATACCAGCTTGGATATCACTGGCCATTTGATGAGCTTTCATAATATCTTTAGTGAAAACTGCAGCACCTAAACCATAGTCAGTTTGATTAGCATATTCCAAAACTTCTTCATCAGTAGAGAACTTACCGACAGCAACAACAGGACCAAAGATTTCTTCATTAACAATTCTGTATTCTGGTTTAACATCAGCGAAAACAGTTGGTTTAACAAAGTAACCACCTTTTAATTTATCTTCACTATTTGCTTCACCTCCAAGGACAACTCTAGCACCTTCTTTCTTACCAATATCGATATAGCTTAAAATTTTATCGAAATGTTGTTTACTAACTTGAGGTCCAACAACTGCTTTACTATCGAAAACATCACCTTGTGGGTATTCTTCAAGAACATGAGCTTTAAATAACTCAATGAATTTTTCATAAACGTCTTCATGGGCATAAATTCTAGAAGTTGAAGTACAAACTTGACCTTGATTACTCATGATACCGACAGCAGCCCATTTAACAGCTTGTTCTAAATCAGCATCAGCTCTAACAATAAGAGGAGATTTACCACCACATTCTAAAGTAACAGCCTTTAAATTTGATGATGCTAATTTCTGAATGATTTTACCAGTGACAGTAGATCCAGTGAATGCAACTTTATCAACATCCATGTGAGAAGCTAAAGCAGAACCGGCAGTAGCACCATAACCGGTGATAATGTTTACAACACCAGCTGGGAATCCAACATCCTTGAAAATCTTTGCCATGTGTAACATACTTAAAGGAGTAATTTCAGAAGTTTTTAAAACAACACAATTACCAGCAGCTAAAGCTGGTGCTAATTTCCAAGTAGACATTAATAATGGGTAATTCCATGGAACAATTTGTCCACAAACTCCAAATGGTTCATGAACAGTATAGGCTAATTTTTTTGGATCATTTTGAATAACCTTACCTTGAACTTTATCAGCCCAACCGGCGTAATAACGGAAACAACTGACACATTCATCAACATCGAAAACAGCGTTAGTTTCTTTGGTTTTTCCTGAATCCCAAGCTTCAATTGATCCTAATAAATCACGATTCTTTTCAATGGCATCTGCTACTTTGAAAAGGAGTTCACCTCTTTCAACACCAGTCAATTTTCTCCATTCCTTGAAGGCGGCACGTGCAGCAGCTACAGCATCATCAACATCTTCTTTGTCGGCAGCAAAACAGTAACCGGCAACTTTCCCAGTGGATGGATCGTAAGATTCAATAGTTTTACCTGATTTAGATTTAACAAATTCGTTATTGATGAAAAGTCCAGCAGGTTGGGTAAATTTAGCGCCATCGGCTAAAGTGACTTCGTATTGTAATTCTTGGGTCATTATAAGATATTTAAGTAATTAATTGAGGTTTAAGGTGAATTGGGGATACCGGGGTTTAAATCAGAATTTTTCTTTATCGTCCATAGCATCTTGTTCCCAATACGGCAAGTCTACACCAGCCGCTAGCGCAATTTATATATATCGGATGCCTTAACCTAATCGGGAATGGTGGGCACTGTATATAATCTCAAATCGCAGCCGCTGCCTTCATCATCGATAAGCCATGACTGTATACAATTATTCCCTATCTATTTGAAGCTGCCCCCCGCCATCTTGCATGCGAGAGCGAGCTTTTTGTCGAATAATTCCGAGATGCTTTCATGTGCTTCAAATTGACTAGTTTACAGATCGAGACATTCTTTCTTCAAATTAGTATGAGTGAAATCCTCGTGATTAACTGAACAACTTTTTTATGGGACATTTGTCGCAATTATTGCAAAATTTCTTAGAAAATAAAGCTATTTGAATTTGGCTGTGAATACTGTTTTTCCGAGTCGATGGTACGGTCAAATTATTCCACAATTTTGATATGAATATGTAATTCCAAGGTATCTTGAGTGTGTATGTTACCATACGAATACCATGATATTACTTGGTCTGTGCAATTGCAATATATCAAGTTCTCTCAAGTGAATGCGTATCATGTACAACATAAGTGCCAAAATACGCAATAAAACAAAGTTGTGTATGTTAGAAGTCACCTCTAAAAGCGGCTTATACCCATTTCAGAAGTTAAACTCGCCTCTAGTTTCCTTCAACCTCTAAAATTGCTTCAATTTATTCTTTGTTGCGTCGACTCTCATGTAGCCAGTAGATTCTTGCAGATTTGTCATTCTGGTTATACCTTGCAACAAAATGCTAAATCTGGCTACCGGTGCCATGTACTTGACTGGACTCGACCTTTCATGAGTCATTCAGTTTTAGGTATGATTTACGTTCCAAAGTAGGAAATATGGCTCATTATTCGAAATGGTTGACTCGGTCAAGACACGTTACCTTATAATGAGACGATACATAGGGGTGGTAGATAAAGACTATATACTTTATAGGAGGTAGTAAAAAGAGACTGCATAAATAGGATATACAGGTAAATAAAAACTACATAAAGAAGCCAGTCCGCAAATTTCAAAAATCTTTTCATTACAATTATCCTAATTTTTCAATCACTTATTCAAAATGACTAGCACATTGGATTTATCATTATTCAACTCTCAGAGCCCAGCTCATAATGATTTCAGATCAGATACTTTTACTACACCAACCGCTTCAATGATTCAATCGCTTGCTGCTACTACTTTGGGTGATGCAGTTTACAACGAAGACGAAACCACCGTTGAACTTGAAAAAAAGGTGGCTGAAATCGCTGGAAAGGAAAGAGGTCTTTACTGTGTAAGTGGAACTCTTTCTAATCAAATTGGTCTTCGTACCAATCTCTATCAACCACCATATGCAATTCTCTGTGACTCTCGTTCTCATATCTACGCTCACGAAGCAGGTGGGATTGCTACCCTTTCACAGGCTATGAGTAAGACTATCTTGCCAAAAAACGGAATCCACTTGACTCTTGAAGATGATATCATTCCAAATTTTGTCCCTGAAGATGGTGAGATTCACGGTGCTCCAACAAAGGTAATTAGTTTGGAGAATACTTTACACGGAATGGTGTTTCCTCTTGATGAGATCAAGAAAATAAGCACCTTCTGTAAAGAGAACAATGTTAGACTTCATTTAGATGGTGCCAGATTATGGAATGCATCAGCTGCTACTGATATTTCCATTAAAGAATACTGTTCGTACTTTGACTCGGTTTCTTTGTGTTTATCAAAGACTTTGGGTGCACCTATTGGGTCAGTTTTAGTTGGTGATAATAAATTCATTCTTAAGGCTAATCATTTTAAAAAACAAAATGGAGGAGGTATTAGACAAAGTGGACTTCTTGCATCCATGGCAATCACCGCCATTGATGAGAATTTCCCGAAGTTGAAAAAAACCCATGAATGGGCTAAAGAAGTCGGTGATGTATGTGAGGCTCATGGCATCAAGCTCGCTCATCCAGTCCATACCAACTTCGTATTTATTGACCTTGATGGTAGTGGAATTTCAAATGATGACGTTGTAAAAGAAGCCGCAAAGCACGATTTGAAGGTGTATGGTGGACGTCTTGCCTTCCATTACCAGACCTCCGAACAGAGCTTTGAAGGTGTGAAGAAGATGATGATCGAGTTACTGAAAATTAAGGGTGATGCCATCAAAAGCCAAGCCGTTAAGTTCTACGAAGCAAAATAAGTAATAAGCATAAAAAGTGTTAAGCAAAATCACCAATATCCAATAAGCAAAATCACTAATCACTAATTACTAATGACTAATAAGCAATAACTACAAAATAGCTGCAAATTTGGTGTTTCACAATGCCAAAAGCTTTTGGTACGCCATAATTTGTATCTTTTGATCTTTCACTTTATAGAACTAATATATGTCTTCGACCGAGTAAATGACCTTCAGATTGAATATCTAAGTATATATTACCTATTGGTGCACGGATCTTTAATACGGCATATCTTTTTGGTGCACGGATTTCCTTTGAAATCTTCAACTACTGTTTCCTACACTATATGCCTCCCGTGGACTTATTCGACCGGCTCGTGGCTGGGAGCTCTTCGGCCATTACGGTGTTTGTGGTGGATACCGCCGAGCCGAGTCTTGTCCGGTTTTTGCAGGACGACTTCAATTTTGAGACCTGGGTTCGGTTCCTCAACCCCAAAGAACAGATGAAAGTCCATCTGACCCGGGCCGCTTTCCGGCGTAAGGCATTGATCCAGAACCTTGCTGTCAAGCTTATCCTTAACACTTATGTGGCTTCGGCCAACGGATTTGAGCCGTGGAGGGACGTACCGTTCAAGTACAATAAATATGGAAAGCCAATGATAGATGGTCTTCACTTTAACATCTCCACGTCCAACGACCTAATTTGCATTGTTGTCTCGCCTCTTTCCCAAGTAGGTGTTGACTTGTCTCACTCGGAGCAGCTGTCAATTTCCCTGGTCAATTTCATGGATCAATTCAGCGAAATGTTCCATGTTTCGGAATTAAAACAGTTGAATGAAATTACCGATGATTCTCGTCGCTACGTCATCTTCAATCAGCTATGGACGCTCAAAGAAGCTTTTGCAAAGTATATTGGTATTGGTCTCAATTTCGACTTGACTCAGCTAGGGTTTAAGTTTAATGACGATCTCATAGTAAAGACCTCATTACCAGAACCTACTGCACCAATCGAACGATTCGAAGTGGAATGGCTGAAAAGCATAGAAGTCATATTAGAAGAGGGGTTGAGATCACACCAACTCGTTGATATTTCTGTGGGTCCATTTGTAGTCCAGTCTGGATGCTTATCAACCGAAGGTCAGCTACCAGTTCTCATCTCTTTGGTAAGCCAGTCACCTGCTGAAGTTTCTTGTGTCTACGTCGATGTGCTACGAACTATCGGCCAATGAGTACTTTTCGCCTATTCTACATGTATATATCACTTTTCCCTCTGTATTTTTACCGTTATCTATGGAATTTATATGTCTATTCTATCCACTCTTTGGGTAGCCTACAACCATGGTCAATATGGCCTCTAGGGCAGACATTTGCTCTCCTAACCCATAGAGTCCATCCCAACCATCATGAGTCCAATCCTGACCGCAAGTGACTCCGTCACTTCCTCCAGAACACGACTGAGCTGCTGCTTTAGCTGTAGCTTTTAAATATGGTTCTATATCGTCGTCGATATCTGAAGCCACGAGTCCTGCTAACTTTAAATTCCTGGCGAAGAGAGATCTGAATGCCCTTTGGTCGTCGTTACACAGTGTGTCGTTCATACATGATGGTTCGTACATCACCTTGTCGTTGAAGAAAATATTGGTACTGGAGCTGAACAAATTCTGAGCATTTGTCAACCACTGATCATCATCCGTATAGTTATATAAGTATGCATTACCACTAATGAAAACACCGTAGATGTACGACCACTTAGTTTTATCGAAGTCGTCACAACTGTCAGTAGAATGAGCACCATCGTAAATGTCCCATTGATTATCGTTTTTGACAATATAACCAACGTCGTTTTTGATCCAATCCCACACCTTTTTAGCTGTCGTGAAGTACTTATCGTCTTTGGTATATTTGGCTAGTCTAGATGCAAGATTGAAGAGAATTCCATTAGAAATGGAGTTTTTATAGGTGTAACCATTTGCCGTTTTATTTATCTGCCATCTTACGCCTCCAGAACACGTATCACTGTCCCAGCGCCCATATATTTGATCATAGATTGACTCAACAAGGCCAAGCCATTTATGGTCATCATCTTCTGGGAATCCACGTTCTACTGCTTGCATTATTGCCATCCCCCACATTCCCTGATCATCATTGGCTTCAACCGTTGTTTGATTAGCTGGCATATAGTCGTAGTCCGAGCCTGCTTGGTGGAGTAATGCGTCTTTGATAATATCTTTTAAGGATGTGTTGTCGGACTGACAATAGGTATAATAGTCTATAAGTCCATTAAATGCTTCACCAGCTTCCCACCAGTAGTATGGTTCTTGAAAAATTCCCACGGTTCCTCCATATCGTATACCTTCATAGTAATCGAGTTCTCCACCAACTATTTTTGCAGCAGCTGAGCAAACAGACTTTGAACTTGAAACGTCAAGTGACACAGCTAGTGCTTGAACAATAAATATAAGTAACGCCAACATGAGTGCTGAGTTATATAATGAAGATAAATTAAAACAAAAGTTATGGATTTCGCCAAACTTCAATGTTTTTATGATTTATTATGAGGCTGGATCACATCAACTTCGGTTGATAACCAGAACTAGCCTTTATTCGCTACAGCATTCCATTTATTGTTTTCGTTTTTAAGGCTGGTGGTGTAAAAAAACACAATACACCTGCCTAATTCGGTATGGTTTCTTGCAGCCAGACACAGGGCTTCTTATCGTGGAATTAAGTGAAACATCCGTACACTTCAACGTATTCGAGCTAATGATGTTAGTGGAAAATCCGTACATACCCTGGGGAAATCCGTGGGGTAAATTCGTACGTAACTAATGCCAGGCCTAGATGTACGGCCAACTAGAGCACGGAAAACACTAGGGGTGGTGTGACTCGACCGTATTTCGGGAAAAGTTCTGTTGGATGAATGTGGCTGACACTACTTATTTCAGCTGTTAAGTGTCTTTTCAGCTGTTTAATGTCCAATATTTGTAGCTACAGTGTGTAATTAGTATATTTATTGATTAAACAAAACATTTTAGATAGACTTTGATTTTTTTTCCTTAGATTAATAAGGATCCAGCAACCATGGCAACAACGGCTAAACTGTAACCGACAGATTCAGCACCTAAACCGGCACCAGCGGCTGAAGAAGAAGAACTGGAATCTGAAGAACTAGAATCTGAAGAACTGGAGTCCGAAGCAGATGAAGAGTCATCAGAGGCGGAAGAACCTTTTGTAGAAGAAGAGTCTTTAGTAGAAGATGAATCTTTGGTAGAAGATGAACCTTTGGTAGAAGCTGAAGAGGAATCGTCTGAAGAGGAAGAGTCATCAGAAGAAGAAGAAGAACCAGCATCGTCTGAGGATGAGGAGTCTGAATCATCTGAAGAGGTTGAGTCAGCATCGTCTGAAGAAGTTGAGTCGGCGTCGTCAGTAGAAGAAGAGTCTGAGTCGTCTGAAGAAGTAGAGTCTGAAGCATCAGTGGCAGTTGAGTCTGAATCATCAGTAGAAGATTCAGCTCTTTTAGCAACAATAGCAACATTGTCACCGTTGAAGTCACCGTTGGCCAAGACTTGTGCGTTAACAGCTGCAGCGATGGTTAAGAGAATGGAAAAAGTAGTAACTTTCATTTTTAGCTGATAATTTAATTGAATTGGTTAGATACTTGAGCAGTAATAGAAATTCACAAAAGTATAGTGAACTTTAAGCTGTATTTATAGTTGATCGTGGCTCAACATACCGAATTGAATATTGCTGTTTGTGTCTAACGAAATAATACCCTGAAATACGTGATTGACCACGCTTACTCCTCACAACCACGGCAATTCATTCTCTCCATTGACGAAAAGAGGTTAAAACTAATTGAACAAGGCGATGCCACTATAATTTTACTTCAAATAGCAAACTACAAAGCCTTGAAAAACGTGCTAAGTGTTTAATTTGGGACCAATTTCCCAAATGGGAGTCACGTTGCCGTTTTTGCACCCTAAAATGTCGTAAACTACTTGCTGCAAGTACATAATTTTGAGAGGATTGCAAGAGTATGTCGTATACCCGTGATATAAATGTCGCATTCGTGAACCCGTGGGCCCCTACATCAAGTAACAAATAACCAATGAATTCTATATAACCGAAACAATAACTATGGGGCAGTGCTGTCGAGTCAGTGGCATTCAAAGGGAATGAAAAAGACTGTCAATTTTGGCATGTTGCCCCTGACCAATTGAAGTTTTATTTTTTTGACGTTTTTAATTTATCACCGATATAATTCTTGACTTCTTTCTAGGGTACCTGACCCATGATACGTTTCTTTACTCTTCTTCTTCTGGAATAGGTGCTAAAGTCTCGTATTTCTCAACAAAAGTACCGTTAGCTGCTCTTCTAATCAAAGTTTTGGTAGCTAAGTTTCTTTTCACAGCACCGTTTTTGATCACTTCGTCAACTAATTCACTGTCTCTCTTTGATGCATTCAAGTATGGTGCTTTAATCGTAGCTCCAGCAGAACCTCTTTTAGCTGTTTCGTCTCTTTGGGAAATATCCTTCTTCACTGAGGGGTCAATAACCAAGCCAGTCACAGCTTGAACTGATAATATCAGTAATAAAATGTATTGAAACTTCATATTTGGAAATCAATTATTCTAAGTTATTGAGTCTGTGTATAATATTCTATGACATCCTTAAAGTGGCAACAAGTACCCTTTTTTATAATGATTCACATCAGAAAGATAACGTCAAATCGTACGGCCAAATCAGCGATTTATCGCTTACGCAGTCAAAGACCTAGAATTACAATGGTTAATGATCCCCGTTCTACGCAACTTGATCTAAAAATTTGGCAAAATGAGGTAAGCGAGCATTATACTAGTGAAAGCCACTAATTAAACTTTTAATAAGAGCCCTTCAGTTTATTTTCTTACTGATACGATTGGTTTTCGGCAATCCTGTGAAAATTTCAGGTATAAATAAGCTTTAGGCACGGTGTAAGCACACGACTATGGCTGCAATTTGCAGCCATCTGTCCTCATATTTGATAAGGTTTTGTCTGCAAGTAATTTATCTTACACCAACTGTTATTTGCTTTAGTCAGAGTACATAACTGCCTAAATATTGTGACTTCAATTAAAACTTATTACTCATAGTACAACCATATAAGAATTTTAAGCCAAGTGTTTCAAAATGAGGTAATACACTTGAGAGCAAAATTAACTTGACGGACTACCTTGAAACTTGAAACAGTTCAATCGTTTTTGATGAACCTCTGGCTTTTCTGTCATTTCCGAGGATATTAGATTTCCAGCCCATTTCGGTCACCAGAAGATTTAAACTTTATCATAAGTTGTGTGGCATTCTTGGTACCCCCAACTTTATTCGATACCAAGTAATATACTCATGGGTAGCTCATTGATGACCTTACCAACACATTACTTTTACCTCAAATCCACTAATGCGTGGGAAGAGTTTCTGAAAATACTGTGATGAAAAAAAATCGCCTCAAATGTGTCAAAATTTTTCTCTCACGTCAAAAATACGAAAAGAACCATTTGGACCCGCGCTCCTAACATGGCGTACTGATTAGTCGATTTGAATACTGATACGACCTTATATTTCAAAGTAATCTTTAAGGCTGCAGCCAGTAGACACGACTTTCGGAAATTTGCAGTCGGCCGTCCTCAGGTTTGGAATTGGATTAGAGGCATTGAAATTTGACTTACTGTCAACTCAACCCTAGTAGAAACTTTTCAGTTCTCAATACAGCCTCTTTGAATTCAAGTACTTGGTTTGCCGTTGATTGCTGTTGTAACTGTAGTTTCGATCTTCCTTATTCATAAGATTGAACATCATGTTCACATGATGAAGTGAATAATTCTCTGAAGTACAGTACGTCAATGGTTTAACTATTTGAAACGCTCAATAAGATCATTGCTTGCCAGCTCTCGAAAGGTGGGAGTCAATCAGTAGTCTGCTATCACTCGATTTTTAATCTACCCTACATCTTGATAAAGATAACTTTTATATACTTGATATAGCTATTTGTCCAGTCAATACCGTCAAAATTGCTTTAGTCAGGACTGAGTAACATGATGATAACTAAAACTATGTATGAAATAGTAAGAACCCAGATTATTAGGGGCATGTTATTGTAGTCTCTATCCCTTCGTTCAAACTTATACTTCATGTAACTTAATTCTTCCAAAGCTCGCTTGAAAACCCCGACTTGTTTTTTGTCGTGAACCGTTCCTGGTGCTTTAAGACCAACTCCATGAGCTAATAGAAGTTGTTCAGCAGGGGAAAACACTTTTCCGGTGTTTTTTCTTCTTCTTCTCAAGCCTTTTGAAGCTGTGTTGAGTGATACAGGAGGCCGAATTGGTGGGCCATCCATTGTTCTTTCGACAGCAAGAGCGCTGGAACTCGAATCAGGAGGGGAGTTCAGACTTGAAATAGAGGGTGAATTCAAAGGAATGTTTTCAAAGTCAGATCCATCACCTGCAGTGGTTGCTGATAAACTTGACGGTTTAGGTGGAGGTGGAGACAAACTAAGGGTCAGACTAATGTATTCGACGTAGTGCCCATCAGTCAAAGAAGGTGCTTTCATGTTTTCCGAAAGTCCCTCATCTAACTTCAATTCATGTGAGTCCAATACTGGCTTTACTGGAGCATTTGATTTGTCTTGGACATCATTACCTTGATCATCAGAGTTAGCAGCCATTTCTTGACATGCAAGTACTTCACCTGTAGGACAATCTGAATTAGAGATAATCAAGTTCAGGTTAACAAGCGTATGTTCTTGGTCAGCACAATAAGAGTTGATACCTGATCCTGGTAACGGCTCATATGGATTAGCATGATGTGCCAGTCTAATAAGGTCATCAGTGCATGTAGTGAAATCTTCTGGGTGATTAAAATATCCTTCTTCTAAGGTTTCGAGATCACTGATTAAAGCTGAAGGTTTGGAAATTGACTTTTTTGAATATTTAAGTATTGAAGTCTGATCGTTGCAACCGTTCTCCAATAAATCAATTTAACAAAAAATTCCTCAATTGTATCGTCTTCTGAATTGTTTTGGTCAGAAGAGTAACAATTGTATCTAATTGTGATAGCCCTTGGTACTTCCACGAGTATTGGTCTAATAAATGTAAAAGTCTCGGTAATATCACACCTAAGCTTGAGTTTTCTTGCATATTCTTCATTGATAACAGATTGAGCTCTGTAGTAATCATTGATATACAAATCCTGAACAAATTCTTGATAAGTCAGCATACATTCAAATGGCTCCAAAATTTTGAAGTATCTGACGTCCTGGTCAGTTGGTTTTTGCAATTTGACTGATTTTTTGGCTCTGGTTTTAGCTCTTGAAGATTTTAAAATTCCCCGAGGCATTATAACATTGTCCGGAGGACCTGAGAAAACATGTTGGTCGGACTGCTCCAGGGAATCAGCTACTTCTCTCAGTGAAGTCAAAAAGTCAACATTGTCTGAGGAGGAGCAAGTTTCAAGCAAATCCTCGAAAGTACATGGTTCACCTTGATTTTCTAAATTTCCTTTTAAGAAAGCAGAGGTGGATCCTTGATTAGTTAATGGTCCCAGGAGCTCGATGACTCTATTTCCAAGTGTGGAAGTATCTTCAAAGTCATGATCCGATGTCTCATTGTAATAAGTAACATCAGGGTAAACTTCATCCTTCAATTCTTTCAAAGGATAGAGGGAATAAGTTTGGACTAGTTTCTGATATTTTTGAGAGTGAAGATTAATCTTAGGGGTATCAACTGACCAGAAAGATAATGTTAATTTCTTGTTGGCATCATTGTCAAAAGAAAGGGGAAATGCAGCAATTTCCCCTTTACTTATTGACGAAGACGCTTCGACTCTTGAAAGATCAGTTGAGTATCGAGTACCTAATAATTGTTGGTTTACATTGATATCAGCGGATAAGAAAAAGGCAGCACTTTTCCTTTTACCTGCTGAAATAGAGTTACCAACATAGAAGTTGTTGATTGAATGACAAATACCCAATAATTGTTTCCTTGTATTGACATTAACAGAGTAGGAAAATGCAGCAGATTTTCCCTTATCTGTTAATTTTTCAACGGAAGTAGCAATATCAGGACGAGCATTCTCATCAATAATACCAGTTGAATTAGAAGCACAGTGTTGTACTTCTTCAATGGAACTCAGAGAACCAAGGTAATTTTCTAATGAGTCTTCTGAGAGGGCAGAAGACTGCTTACCTAGATCCAAAATTTCACTAGGCATAATGATACCTCCAACAAAATTAGTGGCATCGTGTTGAGAGTCATTGTCAATGAAAGCAGCAACATTAGAACTAGTTTTTTTACTTGGGGTCCTGACATATTTGGTGGCCCAATCCTGAACAAAGTCGGGGATTCCTTGGGTGTCGAGGTGAGGTTTTTCTAAATCTTTTACGAGAATAAAACTAGATTTCGCTTGTTCTAAAAGTCCTTGAGGTCGAATCCGTTTTTTAAAAGAATTTTCTTCATCTGAGTTCATGAAAAGATCAACAGAACTCCGGCCTTTTTTAGAAAGCATCTCCGGAAAGAGATGGTGATTTTTCGTAAAAGCTGTTGCCTGGTAATCTTGGAGTTTCACGATTCTCTCGGTGAGAGAAAATGGGTTGACATCCTTGAAAACTTTTTGAATTAAGGCAATAGTTTTGAAACTGTTTTCCAGGGGATCTAATCCTTTAATTTCACAAGGTTTAGATTGAAAAAAGCCAGGCGAAACATAAGATGAGACTTCTCTTCTAAAAGAAGGCTCAGGCTGAGGGCATGTAAAAACATCCCCATGGTTTGCATGTGGGAAAATCCATTTAACATCAAATGAAGTCCAATTCTTGGTGCAGGTCCAACTTTTGGTGTCAGAGAAAAGAGAACTTCTTAATTCTCTAGTATAAGTTCCTCTGACTTGAATGTTGTTGGTGATGTCCCAAATGCTTGAAAAAGTCATATTGCAAAATGTTTCACGTGAAGAACTGTTAATGATGACAGAAAAAGTTTCAGCTACGGCATAGCTAGAGGTGCAAACTTCTCTTCTGAAAGAAGCTTGGACCTTGGATTTGGTCAAGATTTCTGAATCAAAATCAGAGGGAAATGACCAATTATTTGCAGCCGAAGAACTTTCAATGGTAAATGCGAAAGTCTCAAGTCGAGCGTAGGTGAGTTTTTTAGAAACAATCTGCAAAGATAATTTGTTCGTAGACTATATGGCTTGTTTAAAATGCATAAAGCCAGAGAAGTCGATTCTTGACAACCTCCCTTCCAAAGGGAAGAGTCAAGGTTTTCTACTTTCCTGCAAGGGAAAATTGTTTTTTCTGTCTGCTCGACCGCGGAGAAGCAGAGCTGATAGAATTTTTTATCTAAAACCGCATTTGCAGCCAAAAGAGGCATGTTGCGACCTTCCAATTTAAGATTTTGATTTGAATCAAGTCCTAATTTTTTCATAAGGCTATCTAATCTGCTGTTTGGGGCCAAATCCAAATAGGGGCTTACGTTCTCATCCAAGAAACCAGTAGTAGCTTCGATCGGTGAAGGGGAATATTCATCAAATTGGTAGTATTTGACAAGCTCACCACCAAGGAAGTCCTCAGACACATTTATCGACTCAGTAGTTTCTGAGGTTCCAGAATGCCTAGTGTTGGAACGGAAGTTTTTAACTGCTGTCGAGCAGGATTTTTTGAAGTTTTGCAAGATATCAACGTAGACTTTCCTGCTAAAGGTACGTTTTTTCTTGCTTGGGGAGTTTGTGTTTGGCAGAAGCTGCCTTTCACAATTCAAAGCTTTAGTAGGACTAAAGCTACCGAAGCTGAACAATTCGCTTGATAAAATGGTAATACAATCACTTAAAGAGCCTTTGATCATGTGTCTACCAATTTCAGAGGCAATGTCCCGCTTTCTGGCCCTACGTGCCTTGCGAGGCCGCCGGTGGGTGATTCTGGTGAAAAGCCTCATAATTGATCAAGACCAAAAGGCGGTTTCACTAGCTGAGTAACCTTGTATAACTTGAGCTCTTTGAGTTGATTTAAGAGGTTGAAGTTATAAAATGCTTGTCTTTCGTTGAATTCAAAGAAAAACAAACTGGTATTGTATTGGATTATTTAGTTTCCAAAAACATCGCTTTATATACCTAAAGTCCACAAATGCAATAATGCACGTAGTGCATGCACTGCTTTCGCTTATATGTATAGACTGCTTCTCCGGATGCACGAGCATTAGAAAAGCCGTATTATAACTTTCACCCAATGTATACTATAAGTCTCTGTATTTTATGCTCTTCAAATCTGAGTCACTCAAATCAAGGTCTAATAACTTCTGGGATCGTTATAAGCCCAAACAATATATTTGATATGACAGGAACGTCTTGAGTATCTCTTGGGAGCTTTTACTTGATCCCCATACTTTAACTTTGCAGGGATTGGCATTGAAGTCAAACCTCATTTATTGGACCCATTAACAAAAAAGCGAAAAATTTGAAGCTACTGGTTTCAGCGAAGGAAGTAGTCGAATTGAACCCTACTATATATTCAGTATTTAAGATACTATAAAAGTAAATAGCCACAAGCCATAACAGCAGCAGCAAAGTAACCTGGTTCAGTAAGTTTTTCACCGGTTGATTTAGCCTTTGCCTTATGAGATTGAGTTGAGCTAGCAGACTTAGACTTAGACTTGGACTTAGAACTCTTGGCTGAGGCAGTGCTATCACTAGAAGCTTTAGCTGATGTCTTCGAACCTGATTCTTTGCTTGAGGTTTCAGGTTGAGTTGTAATCAGAGAGGATTCGTGAGTTGTGGCACGCTCAGCTAAAACAATATTGTCTAAAACTTGGTGCTCATTGAATTCGGAGGCTTGAGCGATAGCGGCAAGAACGGGTAAAAGGACAGTAATAGTAGAGAGTTTCATTGTGTATTTGGTAATGATTTGAAACTTACAGGATACTTCCTTCACCTTTTATACACCAAACTTTGTAGCATTGCCCTGCTCAAAATAGCAGTTGCGAGTCTTTTCGAATACCAAAACTACGAAGCCTTCTTTATCCTTTATTGAACCTTGTTTGTTACCAATTATTCTAAGTTTAACCACTTTATTCGGTTCATTCTATAAATATGCACCAATAGTCGACTCGGCTGAAGAGCCAGTTGGAAAAGAAGGCGCAGGTGTTGAGCAATGTGTAGATTTCAATAACCTAAATTGTCTACTTTAAGTGACAGCCTCGTAAATTTGTGTCACAAGCCCGTAGTGGCTTTGTTGACAGGATTGGTTTTTTTTCAAGCCACCTTCTAACAATCACTACAATCGGGTGAACATTTCTTGAAATAGATTCGATAAATCCGTAGAGCATTATTTTTATTACTTATAAGCAGTTCTACAAGCATACAGTTTTTAAAAAATCCAGTAACATATATTGTACTAACCGAAACTAATATCACTCCACGAAAATGAAAAGGTAAGGGTTGCTTAAACTAACAAAGAACCAGCGATTAAAGCTGCTGCAGCGAAACCGCTTCTAGCACCAATTACTGAAGCACCTGCCTCTGCAGAAGTGGTTGCCGAGGCCGAGGCAGATCCTGAAGATCCTGAGGAAGAGGTTGAACCTGAAGCAGCTGTAGCTTGCGATGATTTAACGGCCAGAGAAACTAAAGTGGTGGAAGCGGATACCGATTTTTGACGGTTGTGGTGATCATCGTCATCGTCATCATCGTCATCATCGTCATCATCGTCATCGTCATTGTCATCATCGTCATCGTTGTCGCCGTCTTTTGATGTTGAAGTTGCACTTGCTGCTGCTCGAGACGTCTTGGTAGAAGATGCAGCAGAGACTGATGTGGTTTGCTTTCTATTGTCATCATCATCATCGTCGTCGTTGTCACCATCTTTATCATTGTCATCGTCATCGTCGTCATCGTTGTCATCATCATCATCGTTGTCGCCGTCTTTGGATGTTGAAGTTGCACTTGTTGTGGCCTGAGACGTCTTGGTAGAAGATGTAGCAGAGACTGATGTGGCTCGTTTTCCATCGTCGTCGTCATCATCATCATCATCATTGTCACCATCCTTATCATTGTCACCATCCTTATCATTGTCATCATCCTTATCATTGTCATCATCCTTATCATTGTCATCATCCTTATCATTGTCATCATCCTTATCATTGTCATCATCCTTATCATTGTCATCATCGTCGTCGTTGTCACCATCTTTATCATCATCATTGTCTGCTCTCTTCCTCTTCTTATCGGAGTCGTTGTCTGAATCAGAGTCGTCATCATCATCTGAATCATCATCGGAATCTACATCTGCAGTCTTGCTTGTCTTGGCAGATGCCGTTCTCGAAGCATGCTTTGAGACTTTCGAGACACTTCCTTTCTTTTTGGAATCGTCATCAGAATCAGAGTCGTTATCTGAATCATCATCTGAGTCATCATCGGAATCATCATCGGAATCTACATCTGCAGTCTTGCTTGTCTTAGCAGATGCTGTTTTCGAAGCATGCTTTGGGACTTTCGAGACACTTCCTTTCTTTTTGGAATCGTCATCTGAATCGTCGTCGGAATCGTCGTCGGAATCATCATCTGGATCAGCATCTCCTGTCTTGGTTGCCTTTCTCGAAACAGTACTTGAAGCTTTTAAGTAACTTGATACCTTTTTATCGTCATCATCGGAATCATCATGATCACTGTCTTGATCAGTGTCGTCACGTTTGCTTTTGATGTAGCTTTTTCTCTCTTTCGCAGCCATCTTAACCTTCAGCAATGATCTGGCAGAATTTCTCTTCATTGCCAAATCGTTCGAGCCAGTTTTATCGGCAATTGTTTGGGCATTGATAGCAGCAGCAATAGTTAGTAAAACGGATAAGGTAGCTAATTTCATTGTAATGAGTAATAATGTAAGTTATAATATAATTTGATATATATAATTTGATATAATTCAGTGTAAATGTATGATACTTATACCAAAGAATTATAACTCGAAGACCATCTTGATGTGTTACCCACTTCTAAAAATAAGTAGACATGACCAGGACTTTTTCCGATGTCTTGATTCAAACCGTTGAACAAAGCGTAATGTAAAGGCTCTTAATGAGAACCTCCAAGATGAAGCAGGTACAAGGGAGTAAAATTCTTGGCTTTCTACATTAGAACATCTTAATGGCCGAGCCCCGTTGATAGAAGTGCAGTAATTCGCCGAGTGACTGCATTCGGGCTTAGATCCAACTTCACTATATTTGATCCGATTCGGAAATTTTCCCAAAACGGTGTGATTGCAAAATTTTACGCATCTATTTTTAGCAGACTTCCAAGGAAATGTGCAAAGTATTCCGATGCACTTCTGGCGCTAACCCCTTATAGTAATAAAACGCATTTCAGCCACTACATATTGTCGGTTTGCAAAGGAGTATACATATGGCTTGTACTAATCTAATATTAATAGGCGAAGTGGCCAATGACTTAAGGTAAAGGGTAATAGAAGGCCAAAAATAGAACACACCATCAGCAAAACCGGCTAAGCGTATTCTGTTAGGGCTCAGCCGCCTTTTGTCACTCATTTTGCAGCATCTCTTGGTACTCTCGTTTGCTGCCGGCAGCTAGTCGTCGGTTCAACACTTCTACACTTCGCCGGTCTAAAATTAAACATCCGTGCACCAGACCATCACCATCATCAAATGTTTGGTGTACCGGTGCACCATAAGTTCCTCGACCACTACTATGGAACTCTATGTGTCGAAACACGAGAAGTATTTCCGACTCTGTATCCAGTCGTTTCCTTCAAAGGCCCAGTCTGAGGACACCAATAAGCTTGCATTGATTTATTTTTGTCTTCATGGATTAGACCTATTAAACAAACTAGATTTAGATCTCGAGACTCGGTCTCGGTATGCTGATTTCATCTACGAGCATATGATTACAACAAAAGACCCAACCATTCAAGCATTCAGACCAAGCTTGACTTTTAAGCTCTCTGATGGTCACCGCTACGACTTTCCTAATTTATCGGCCACTTTCTTTGCCTTGTGCAACCTCCTTGTACTTGGTGAGAATTACAGCACCAGAATTGACCATCACAAGATCATGAAATTCGTGCAAAAGTGTCAAGTTCTGACAGGAAATGATAAAGGAGGATTTAAACCTGTTTTAGATGATGATCTTGCCGCGTTCGGTGATGTAGATTTAAGACACTGCTATATTGCAGCTTGTATTAGGAAACTCGTTAAGTACGACGAGTTGGATCCAAAAGATAGGCTCTATGATATTGATGTTGAGGCACTTCTAGGGTTTATCAAAGGTCGTATCAACTATAATGGTGGTTTGAGTTCAAGTGCTCGAACTGAGTCACATTCGGGGTTGACATTTTGTGGGGTAGCGGCATTGAAATTATTTGATTACGACTTCAACCAAGATTGGGTTGAATTGTTGAAGAATTGGCTCGTTCACCGCCAGATCGACTACCCCTCGAATCTCTACCTGTTGGATGACGAAAATGATGACTATCATTACGAATACTACGATCCAGAGGATATTGGAGGTTTCAATGGCAGGGAAAATAAATTCGGCGATACTTGTTATAGTTGGTGGGTCACTGGCAGCTTAGCGATAATTGGAGGCCTTGGCCTCTTCAATACCGAAGCAGCAACTGAATATCTCTTGAAAAAGACCCAGAATGACCTTCTAGGAGGGTTTGGTAAATCTGTTGGTGTATTTCCGGATCCTCTTCATAGTTACTTAGGTTTAGCAAGCTTAGCTCTCTGGAAAAGATGCGGAGCATCCCATGCACTTCAGGATGTCGATGAGGTGATGGTGATTTCTGCAACGCTGGCCAAATTCTTGAAAGAGGAAGTTAAATTTTAAGATATCATCTCGGATATGCGTTCAGGCTCCATTTCCAACACCTAAATTCATGAAATTCCACCAACTTCTACTCTACAAATAGCCTATTTCTCTATACATCCATATTCACGGACCTCTACATAGCATTGAGTCACCATTTACAAGTCTATACTCTTTTACTATTTTTGACGTATCATCTCCAACTATAATGATTATGTACGCTTCTATTCGCCGCACCGAAAATTGTACTACATATAATTCAACTACTTCTATTTTACCTATATCGACATCTACTTGAACCTATCAGGAACTCCATGAGTCAAAACTAGCTTTTACTAATCCCTTTATTACGTCATAATACAATTAACCTATTTTCTCACCATTTTTAGCGATATTCCCAAACTTATTTATTTATAATGGCAAAAGATACCCCAGCAGAAATCCATTTAATATCCGGAGCTTCGGCCGGATTGACCTCGGCACTCACTCTACAGCCTCTAGATCTTCTTAAGACTCGGCTCCAGCAGCAGCAACTACTGCAGTTTGGTTACAGAACCAGCATCACCAAAGAATTGAAGAAATTAACCAGAATGAAAGATTTGTGGAGAGGTGTAATCCCATCAACACTTCGAACGTCTATTGGATCGGGACTTTACTTCACCATATTGTCAAAGACTCGTACCTACATTGCTACCGTCCGGAATGAAAATGATAAAAGTTCAACCAGTGCACTTCCAAAACTTACCCCACAAGAAAACTTAGCTACTGGATTCGTAGTAAGGGCAATTGTAGGATTTATTACCATGCCAATAACTGTGATCAAAACTCGTTTTGAGTCGAATATGTACAACTACAATTCGATGTACGAAGGTTTTGAAAATATTTATCGAGGTTCAATTTCTGATGCTCCTGAACCTCCTAGAAAAGGTTCAGTTAAGAATTTTTTCAAAGGTTCTTGGGCTACTATGGCTAGAGATTGTCCATATGCTGGACTCTACGTACTATTCTATGAAAGTCTTAAAAATGATTTTGTTGCTTCTTTAGTACCGGTTGAATCTATTTATGGACTTCCTAGATCAAGTCTTGTTAACTCATCTAGTGCTATGTTAGCAGCTTGCGTAGCTACAACCATAACCGCTCCTTTTGATGCCATCAAGACCAGGCTCCAACTCTCGGCCACGGGAGATTCGAAACCTCGGTCAATTTGGCTGACCACTAAACTTCTTGTTAGTGAAGGTGGTATTAGGAGTTTATTTAATGGAGTTTCTCTTCGTTTAGGACGTAAAGGATTAAGTGCTGGAATCAGCTGGTGTATCTATGAAGAGTTAATCAAATCTCTGGCTCTTAGAACCCGTCTTAATTCCAACTAAAATTGCAACCTATAGTTTTGACCGTTTTATGTCAATATAGTTGAAACTAAACATCATATTTTTATGCCACAAAATTTCACATCTTTAGTCCACAACTAAGATGTGATTGGCTCTGTCTATAGATTATACACCATGCATATTTACGATATAATGTATTGAAATTAAATGTAGAATAAGATTCAATATAATAATTTGACTTGGTGTACGGGTCTCGTTTGCTATTTGAGTTCTTTTGAGTTCATCCGCGGGCTAAATTTACCCCGTCAGAATATCTACTTCTTTTCTTCATCATGAACGAAGAACTTGTGACTAGTGCTGTAAGTTTCCTTCAAGACCCCAACGTTGTTTCATCTCCGTTGACCAAGAAGGTTGAGTTTTTAGAGACCAAAGGGCTTAATCAACAAGAAATTGAAGAAGCTTTAAGAAGAGCAAATGCCTCTGATTTTTCAAATACTTCAACTTCTTCAACTCAAGTAAGTCCTGCTCCTCCTCAACCTCATCATGCTCCTATGGACTATTATAATGTTGCTCCTACTGTTCCCGATAGATCATGGAAAGATTACTTTATAATGGCTACTGCTACAGCAGGAGTATCTTACGGATTATATCAAGTTGTATCAAGATATCTTGTTCCAAGTATTCTACCGCCCAAACAATCAAGTATTGATCAAGATAAAACTAAGATTGATGAAGAGTTTATGAAGATTGATAAATTATTAGATCAAATGGAAAAGGATCAACAAGAGATTAAAACAAATAATGAAGATAAATTAAAAGAAATTGATGTTGTTATTGATAATGTTAATGATTTCCTTTCAAAATATAATAAAGATAAACTTAAATTTGATGATGATTTAAGATTAATGAAACTTGAAATTGATAATCTTCGAACCAGCATTGAAAAAAATATGAATTTAACAAAGGAAAATATTAAAGATGAACTTGAAGAAATTGATGAAGAATTAACATCACTTAAAAATCTCATCAAGGCAAGATCTGAAAATGCATCATCTTCAACTAAAGATGTTCGTAAAGTTGCACCAGTATCTTCGATTCCATCAGCATCTGAGATATTGAAAAAGGCAAAAGCAGCTGCTTCTCCTGAACCAATTAAAACTCCAGAATCTGTTAAATCTGAGATCCTGCCTCAACCTTCATCGGGAGAAGACACTGATAGAGTTGGAAAAACTACCGTAGGTAATGTAACTGCTGCAGGAATACCTGCGTGGCAATTACAACATAAAAAGGAAGAGGAAGAAAAATCTGCAATTCCTCTGTGGCAACAAGCTCCTTCAGCTTCAGTTGAGGATGATCCTAAAGTTAAAGAAGGAATATCCAAAGCTGGTGTTCCTTCATGGCAATTAAATGCCTCGGGATAGACAATAATTTACATAAAATCGCACGGGTCTAACTATTAGTTCTACACTCTATGCCGTTATTGTATATACATAATGATATCTTGGTAGCACCGTAAATGTAGTACCAACCAACTAACCGAAACGCTAACTATAGGACTGAAGACCAACTATAGATTTGTAGAGCCAACCGACCGAAGACCACCGCTTTAACCATTGAAAGTACACCCGTGCACCATCATCTCACGTGACTTCGAGAACAAAATAAACTATGAGAGCTCGTCCAATTCGTTATCCTAATTGTTATTACTTTTAATCTGATATATAAAATTTGAAAATAAATTAGTTAAATTGTTTTAATCGTTTTATTTGTTGTTTGTTTATTGATATTTTAACATTTTAATTTCTCTTCTTTTTGTTAATATTTGCTAGTTTTTTTTCACTAATTTTCATTCTCGGGTTTCTCTCGGTTCAGTTCGTTTTGCATTAAAGTTATTTATTCCCAGAATTATATGTTGCTTATTTATTAGCTTGTATTTTTATAGTCATTCAGCATATTTCCTTAAAAAAATTGGAGTTTTCAAAATCATTTCACAATTCCAAATATTCATATAAATTTAAAGTATCTTGTCATTTCCTTTCAATCATTAATTAGAAATTATTTATGTCTCAACCTTATAAAAGACCTATTACTAGTGTACCTTTCAATGGTCAACTTGAGGTTATTCAAAAGGCTGTGGCCAATAATAATAGACATGCAAAATCTCGATTTTCTTATAAACATAATAATCAAATGTACTCGGCTAATCCAAATAACGGAAAGTATGCTTTAGCAGCAGTTGCAGCAGCTGCAGCAGTTCAACAACAACAAAATTTGATGCAACATCAAATTCATCAGTCTTATCATTATCATCAAAAAACTTCACCAACTGAGTTCACTTCATCACCTGGTTTAACATCAATTGATTCAGGAGATTTTAGTTCAAATTTTGCTTTAAGAAATTCTAGTAATCCAACTATTTCATCAACATCTCCTACTACATCTTCGTCTCAACTTCCTTACTCTTCTCAATCTCAATTATATCAATCTAATCAATCTCAAATGTTTAATAAATCAAGAGGTTTTGATCAAGGTCAATATCAACCTCATGGAAAGTTTTTATTTGAAGCAAATTCAAATTCTGTTCAAGAACCAGATACTAGTCCTTCAGAAACAAGAAGATCAAATTCTCCACCAAATCTTATGTTATCAGCATCAGGTTCTTCATCTACAACCGCTACTGAACAAAATTTTTCTGTAATTGGAAATTCAGATTCAAATTTTGATCATTTTTCTGAACCTTTTGCAGTTCCACCTACAACAAGATCATCAGTTGTTAGTGCAAATATGTTTTCAAACTCACCTTCGTTAATGCCATCTCAAGGATCAAATCCTTCATTAAGTAACGGATCAAATCCTTCATTATTACCTATAAATGAATCCAATAAATGGACTTCAAGTCCCTCTTCAACAACAATGAAACAGTCATCTATTTGGGGGCCATCTTTTGATAATCTGGCCAATTTAACGAATTTTAATGGGTTCCCTGGTACGGGTACCAGTAGTAATTTTGGAAGTTCAGGATTCTGGTGATTAAGGTAAATTAAAAAATTCGGTACAAAGTACGATTTAAATCGTCAAGTGTTAATTAGTTCTTATTTAAACAAAATAAATCATTGATTTCATGTATGGTAAATTGTTAAACGCTAATTTAGCCTCTATTTGTGTACTTCTTTCGAAACGTCTCCTGATCCTCGAGACTGGGTCTAGAATTTGCATGTGTACTCAAAGTGAAACATATCATTTTTCATCAAAATGAAATAGCTACAATCAAGACCAGAATATGTTTAAAAAAAGTAATCTTCCGTCTAAAAAAAAAAAGATTAAACCAAGTATAACCCCTAAATGTAGTCTTATGCCCGGTCGCCTAGAGACCTGTTTAGAGTAAGTTTTTCGTGAGTTGAAGGTTGTCGATGTTTGGCTCAATTTATTCGATAACGATTTTCTGCAGCATACTCGTTCCGATTTGGAAAAATCATTTTTCATTGCGTGCTACTCCTCCAGAAATAACCATGCCATCAGAATTGTCACTTTCTAAACTCGTGAAACATTCACTTGCTGTTAAGACCAATGCCAAGGTGTTTGTGGCTTTATTTTCACAACTTGAAGAAAATGTTCTGGTCACGGAATCGGAATTCATGGAGTTTTTACTTTTAGATAATTTTTCAAAACCAATCCAGCATTTAAAACTTCAGTACGTCATCAAGTCAAGTTTAAACTCACCTAAATGTCTCTCACGATTCTGGACTCAATTGTCGAAGCTTGCTTTTGGTGAACAGTCGATTTACATAATGAATTTTAATAAGATTCTCATCTCTGAGCTGTACTCTACTCAAGTTTCAAAGCTTATAGAGTCTCAACTTATCGGCGACTTCCTTGACTTTGTTGAAAAATCGATGTCTTCCATTGATGGAAACAATATTACTTCACCACAATTGGCTTTGATAAATCACATTGTACTATTTTTGGGATCGATAATTGAAAATTCTTTGATTCCTCCTTCAACCTCTTTGAAGAACTTTTTAACGACATTATGCACAAAATTGACTGACCTCAAACTACTGGGACCCAAGAAGTACATTCTTTCCAAAGTTCCCAATGTCGTGGATTCTTCAGACTTGGCCATGGTGGATGAATCATTGGTCGAATCTACTCATAATGATGTTGATGATAACGCTGTTCAGCAACTCACTGAAAGCATCTTTTCAATCAACCCTTCGTCCAAGAAAGCTATAGAATTGAGTAACCTCACCAAATACCTTTGGCTCATCAAGAAGATGACTCGCTGGGAAGTTAATGATCTATCCAAATTTGCATCTGAGTATGAACTCAAATTTGGTCCATTTCACCCCAGAGGAACTAAACCTAATAATCACGGGTACTTATTAGCATACAGCTTGGTGGAAAATCTATTTGAAGGTTTCCATATGGCTACTATGAATAATGTTACCTCTTATGTTCTACTAAATTGGAAAAACTTCATTAATGTGAGCCTTCCCTTAGTTTTGAAAAATATCAAGTTCCCAGCATCAACGTCTGCCGGCGAATCTGAACTCAGACAAGAAGTTTTAGATGATGTTTTTGTTAATTTCTTCAAACTATTCACTTTTGATGCTACCCTAGTCAAAGGGTTTATAAAAAGTTGTATTTATAACGAGTTAGTATCACTCGATTTATTTCATCAGGTATTTCCAGACGAAGTATCGAAGTACGACGAACTGTCACTTAATTCAGATCTTCAAAGATTCGCCTCTAGCATTTCTATCGAGGACCAGCTAAACGTGAAATTAATCGAGGTTAACTCAGAATTTACGTCTCTCGAAGAAAGTGGATTGATAGACTTCATTAAATCATTACCAGATCTAATCAGGTATAGCAGTACCAAGCAAAAGGAATTGAATCAAGCTATACTTCTGATTGTGGATATCCTTGTGAATACCAAAGATATTGAAAAGCTTCATCGACTTGTATTGGCATTACTGAGTCAAGTTGAAGTCATCCAATTAATTTTCTACAATGATCCAGACGGGAAGGGTCCATGGACTTACTTGGATAAATTGATTAAGTTTCTCGACTCAGAGAGTTTCAATGTAGACGAAGATGAAAATTTCCAAGAGACCTACTCGTACTTCGGGGTGATATTGATTGGAATTATTGTTATAGTTGAAAGTTTTAAGCTTGATTTAAAGCTAATACAATCTGGCAACTCCTACACTATAGACTATATCAATAATTTCTATTATCGATTGTGTGACAATTTAACTCATGTATACGATTCTAATGAAGAGGAAGACCGGACTATCGTCACTAATTATAATAATCTTATTAACGATTGGATAAATGCATTATTTGACGACAGCAATGAAGGTCTTTCAGACGAGCTAATCAAGTCTATAAATGTGAGACAGATCTATAAGATTATCCCATTGATTTACCAACAGGCTATTGTGGCTAATTCGTACGGGAAAATCGACAGTAATATTTTGAATAATGGTATTGATTACTTATCACAAATATTCTTGGTTCCATGTTCTGTAAGTATTATTAGATGGTTAATATCGAGTATAGAGACTAGTGGAAACGCTAGCCAAGTTGACGTCTTATTTGAAATACTCAAATCTAACTTGAGCTCATTATCTCTCGATATCGATATTAATATGGATGATAATGGTGATACTAATCATACTTTCAGATTGGTGTTACAGATAGTGGGACAACGCCTTATACTGTGTCTACAAAAACTTCCTAAGTGGAACGAAAGTGAAAAAATCAACAAAATAATCGATGCCATTACGCCAATTATTGGACAACCTTTAAAAGAAGAAGAAATAGAATTGACCAATGATAATTTACTTTTACAAATGAAAAAACGAGTAAGTAATCTTTTTACAATTACCAATATTGAAGAACGTGCTAAACTGTATGGGTTCATTAATCAGTTAATATCAAGAATTGATCAAGGGCAAGTAATTCGGTATTTAGTTCGAGAGATTGAACTTTTCCAAAAAGCTAATTTAAATGAAGAAAGCAGAATATTCATCAGTTTCTTGATATGGTTGGCAGTAGTCAACAACACCAAAGAGGGAAGTCTTGATACCAAAACTGAACAATCGGATGAAAACGAAACCGAATTCCGATTACCCATGGATTTCCATTATCTGATCATTTTTAGCGATAACGGAACCGGTAACGGCGACGAAGACGACGAAGATGACGATGGGTTATTCAATGAACCAACACCAAATAAAAACTTACACCAATCAGTTTACTCACAATTTTTAGTGTCAAATTATTATAGTAGTTTCTCACATGAATTGACACTATTAAAACAAAGAGTTTCTGGAATTTCTACAACACCAGAAGAAGACATATTTCGCAAAGCCCTAGACGTGCTTGTGGCAAAGATATCTGGTTAACTCCGGATACTACGGCGCATATCTCACTAAATAGCGGTTTGATAGTCATAAATAAACCATGAGAAACTTACTGTAATCGTCGTACGACTCAAACAATCACCCCATAAATCAGATAAATCTCGTACTTTATACCCGCTAAATCAAGACCTAGATCAGAAAATAGATGATCTTCGGTGTACTGATGTTCTCAAACGGCGCTATTCTTATAGCGGGTGTTATCGCCAAATTTTTGTGATTAAAAATTACTAACTAAGGCAAAAGTAGCATTGTAGTGCCTGCATATGTTTTTTTTTTTTAGCTTTGCCGATTCAGCTTATCTTTAGCGGTTGCTATTTTTTCACTGATAAGGTATATAAATTAGAACAATGGCATAATTGAAATAATTGAATTATACTAAGATGGAACCCGTTAAGTCAAGATTAGCATCTGTAGCTTCAATTCCTAGTCAACATTTACATGCTGTACTTTCGAATCGATCTGAGCTTAGATCAATTGATCCAACAAAGGCTGCAAATGATGAAGATCTTTTAGCTCAAATTGGTTATAAGCAAGAACTTAATAGAAGTTATTCAACAATTCAAGTTTTTGGAATTGCTTTCTCAATTATGAGTTTACTTCCATCTCAAGCTTCTGTTCTTGGTACAGGTCTTGAAGGTGGTCCTGTATCTTTAGTTTGGGGTTGGTTTCTTGCTGGAGCATTTATCTTTTGTATTGGATTATCACTACTGGAACTTGGTTCTGCAATTCCAACTTCGGGTGGGATTTATTATTATTCTTCTTATTATGCTCCTGATCTGATTAGAGTTCCTTTAAGTTTTATCGTTGGTATAAGTAATACTTTAGCTTTATGTGGTGGTGTTTGTTCAATTACTTATGGTGCCGCATCTGAAATAACAGCTGCAATTTATATGTCAAATAATGACTATGTATCTACTACTGGAAAAGAGTATGGGATATATGTTGGAATTATCGTGGTTGAAGTCATTGCTTGTTGTTTAACAACTCAACATGCTGCTTTAATGCAATCGTTTTGTATTTACGTTAATTTATTCCTTATTGTTCTTTATTTGATTGCATTACCTATTGGGGCCAGTAAAAATGGGTTTAATGATGGTGCTTATATTTTTGGACATTTCGAAAATTTACGAACTTGGTCTCCAGGTTGGAGTTTTATCCTTTCTTTAATGCCAGCTATTTGGACAATTGGTGCTTTTGATTCACCTATTCATATGTCTGAAGAAGCTAAAAATCCTAGTCGTTCAGTTTCATGGGGGATTCTTGGTTCTATTTTTGTATGTTGGGTTCTTGGTTTCTTCATCTACATTGCAACTGCTGCTTGTATCAAAGATGGAGATATAGAAAGAATTCTTGAATCAGATACTGGATTTGCAATGGCACAAATTATTCAAGATGCTTTAGGTAATAAATGGGCTATAGCAATGATGTCACTTATCAGTTTTGCACAAATTCTTATGGGGATTTCATTACTTATTGCTATGAGTAGACAAGTTTTCGCGTTTGCTAGAGATCATGGATTACCATTCATTTACAATATAATCAAATACGTTGATCCTAAAATTAAAGTTCCAGTAAGAGCTACTATATTCGCTGGAGTTCTTGCATTAATTCTTGGTCTTTTAATTCTTATTAATGCCACTGCTGCAAATGCTCTTTTCTCATTAGGTGTTTGTGGTAATCTTTTTGCTTGGGGAACTCCAGTATTTTTAAGGTTATTACCAGTTGGAAGATCTAGATTCGTACCAGGACCTTTCTATTTAGGTCCATTTTGGTCTCCTGTAGTAGGTGTAATCACTACTGCATGGATTGCATTTGTTATAGTATTTGCCATGTTCCCTGATTCTAAGACCGTTGATGAAGAGACTATGAACTATACCGTTGTAATCAATGTTGGTGTGTGGATATTGAGTCTATTATATTTCTTCGTCTACGGATACAAGCATTACTCTGGACCTGTTTCAAATCTTACAGAATTTGACAATTCCAGTGACGAGCCAACAACTCATAATATTGATGAGGCAGTAGATTTAAAAGTGTGATATATGATATATAATCTATAAATTATTGTACAGTGAAGTAATAGTGAGTGTAAACCTCTGTGGGGTATAGACTATGACATATCAGAAAAAGGTAATTTTTTGTAAAATGATGGATATGGTAGGAAAAATGGTTGCAAAAACTCCGTCAGTTGCAGCAATTTACATAAAGTTGCGATTTTTGCAAAAACTTGACTTTTTACACCCCGGTAAAATTCCACACCAAATGAAGTCTTTCACTCCACAACTCCGTCCATCCCACCACCACCAATCAAGCACAACCTCTACACACTCTTGACTTTTTAACACCCAATTCAAGTCATATACACTGTACATCAAATTTCAATCAAACGCAAGACATCCGTACACCACACCCGCGTAATAAACGCGTCATCCTTAGTAACTGACCCATCTCAAGACTACAGCTACTTCCAGGTCAAATGTTAGAAACTACAAAAAGGCCGTTTGAAAGCATCCACCAGGATCAGGCGCACTCGTTGCCGGTGGCGTCACAGACGATTCTGTCACAGGTTCAACTTGACTCATCTCAGGAGCAAATGTTGAAAAAAATTAAACGCCCAAATGGTACAGAAGAACCATCAGAATTTGAAAGAGAACTTTTAAGTATGACCGAAAAGGCAAATGAAATAGGCGTTTCTGAAGACCAGCCATGGGAAAGACCAGCAGTTCCGGCTGATTTTGAACCTAAAACTAGAGATATTTCATTCCAACAATTAGACGCTGAAGAATCAAATATTGGTGATAGTACAACAGCAAGATTCTTTGGTATAACTGAAGAAGGTCATTCAGTATTGTGTAATGTAACCGGTTTCTTACACTACTTCTATGTTCCAGTTCCAAGAGGATTTTTCAAAGATCAACATTTAGTTAAATTTACTAATTATTTAAAGTCTAATTATTTTGGTGTTCATTCATTAGATATCGTTTCTAAAGAATCTATTTGGGGTTTTAATCAAAATACCAAGACTCCCTTCTTTAAAGTGGTGGTTGATAATGCTAAAAATATTACTAAGATTAGAACTGCTTTCGAAAGAGGTGAAGTTCAATTTGAAAATTTATTCCCAATGCAAAATGTAAGTTACGATAATATTAATTACCTTTTACGACTCATGATTGATTGTAAAATCACAGGAATGTCATGGATTACATTACCTAAAGGTCTTTATACTATGGTTGAACCAGGTATGAAAGTTTCAAATTGTCAACTTGAATGTTCTATTGATTATAAAGATCTTATTTCACATCCATCTGAAGGTGAATGGTTAAAAATGTCTCCACTTCGTATCTTGTCTTTTGATATCGAATGTGCTGGAAGAAAGGGGATCTTCCCAGAAGCAGAACACGATTCTGTCATTCAAATTGCTAATGTTGTTTCAAGACATGGTGAAGCAAGACCTTTTATCAGAAATGTATTTACGGTTAATACATGTGCACCAATTATTGGTTCACATATAATAGAAAGTGAGACAGAAGAGGAAATGCTTATTAAATGGAAAGATTTCATTGTGAAATCAGATCCTGATGTTATCATTGGGTATAATATTGCAAATTTCGATCTTCCTTACCTCTTGGATCGTGCAAGAACTTTAGGACTTAGAAAATTTCCTTACTTCGGTAGATTGAAAGGAGTTCAACAAGAAGCTAAAGACTCTGTGTTTAGTTCTAGAGCTTATGGTACCCGAGAAAATAAAGTAGTCAACATCGATGGAAGAATGCAATTAGATTTGTTACAATTTTGCCAACGTGAATATAAATTGAGATCATATACTTTGAATTCAGTTTCAGCTCACTTTTTAGGTGAACAGAAAGAAGATGTTCAACATACAATCATTACAGATTTACAAAATGGAAATCGAGAAACAAGACGACGGTTAGCAGTTTATTGTTTAAAAGATGCTTATTTACCTTTAAGATTACTTGAAAAATTAATGTGTCTTATTAACTATACTGAAATGGCAAGAGTAACAGGAGTTCCTTTCTCATATTTATTATCCAGAGGACAACAAATTAAAGTCATATCTCAATTATTCAGAAAATGTCTTGAAAGTGATATTATCGTTCCAAATATGAAAAGTGAAGGGTCTAATGAAGAATATGAGGGAGCAACCGTTATTGAACCTGTAAGAGGTTATTATGATGTTCCAATTGCTACGTTAGATTTCAGTTCTTTATATCCATCAATTATGATGGCTCATAATTTGTGTTATACTACGTTAATTAACAAGCAGGCAATCCAGGCGTTCGGATTAACAGAAGACGATTATACACTAACACCGAATGGTGACTATTTTGTTAAAGATCATAAGAGAAAAGGTATTTTACCAACAATTTTACAAGAATTATTGGGAGCAAGAAAAAAGGCAAAAGCTGATCTAAAAAAGGAAACTGACCCATTTAAGAAGGATGTTTTAAATGGTAGACAATTAGCATTAAAAATTTCAGCAAATTCAGTTTATGGGTTTACTGGTGCAACAATTGGTAAATTACCATGTCTTGCAATCTCTTCATCAGTCACTTCTTTCGGTAGACAAATGATTGAAAAGACAAAAAGTGAAGTTCAAGATTTTTACTCCATTAGAAATGGACACCCTTATGATGCTCAAGTTATTTATGGTGATACAGATTCAGTAATGGTAAAGTTTGGGTATCAAGATTTAGAAACATGTATGAGATTAGGAGAAGAAGCAGCAAATTTTGTTTCAACAAAATTCAAGAATCCTATAAAACTTGAATTCGAAAAAGTTTACTTCCCATATTTATTGATTAATAAGAAAAGATACGCTGGATTGTATTGGACCAGACCTGAAAAATTTGATAAAATGGATACAAAAGGTATTGAAACCGTGAGAAGAGATAATTGTAGATTAGTTCAAAATGTTATTACAAAAGTTCTTGAATATATTTTGGAAGAAAGAAATGTTGGTAAAGCTGAACGATTTGTTAAACAAACAATTGCAGATTTATTACAGAATAGAGTTGATTTATCACAATTAGTTATTACAAAAGCATATTCTAAGCAAGATTATACAGCAAAACAAGCACATGTTGAACTTGCAGAAAGAATGAAGAAAAGAGATCCAGGTTCAGCACCTACATTAGGTGATAGAGTTGCATATGTTATCATTAATTCACCAAGTGCCAAAAATTATGAAAAATCTGAAGATCCACTATATGTTTTAGAAAATTCAATTCCAATTGATGTCAAATATTATTTGGAAAATCAATTAGCAAATCCATTAATGAGAATTTTCGAACCAATTTTAGGTGAAAAAAGGGCAAAAGAATTACTAACTGGAGCACATACAAGAACAATTAAGGTGTCAGCACCTAAAACAGGTGGATTGATGAGATTTGCAAAAAAAACTGAACTTTGTAAGAATTGTAAATCTCCTTTAAAACCTGATAATCATGGAGCATTATGTGAACATTGTATTTCAAAAGCTCCTGAATTATATGGAAATGCATTAGCTCAAATGAATTATTTAGAGAATAAATTTTCAAGATTATGGACTGAATGCCAAAGATGTCAAGGTTCATTACATCAAGAAGTTTTATGTTCAAATAAAGACTGTCCAATTTTTTATATGAGAAAGAAAGCTCAAAAAGATGTTTCACAACAAGTATGTGAACTTAAGAAATGGGATGCAACTGTGTGGTGATAGTTATTTATTTATTAATGAAAAGATAAAAATAGTGTTGATATAGTAGATGTAGATAGGAAGCTCTGTTGAACCATCAAATAGTCATGGCTTTATCAAAATAACCGTGGTTAAATTACATTCTTTTACCTACTTCTCTCGCCTACTTCTTTCGGTTCTTTCGGTTCTTTCACCTCCTTAACCTCCTCACCTACTCTTACTTTATACAATATACTTTTGTGAACATTACTAAACATTAAAATTATGTAGCGTAAAGAATTGAAAGCCTACTCTGTTTTGGTTTCATCAACATCCATTGCATCATTTAAATCATTTTTTGAATTAAAAGAAATAGCACTTTCAGTAACTGATCTATTATTCATTGATAATTGACCTGGTCTACCATTTGTTATGTAATCATTAGAATTTGTCTTTCTAATACTTGGACTTTCAAAAATTTCCTCAATTTGTGGTGGTGTTGAACATGAAGATCCTGGATTAATATTCATATTATTTCCTAATGGAACACCATTTGTCATCATATTTGGTGAACTACCACCATTAGGACTACTACTTATTGATAATAAATTAGATGCTGAATGTTCACCACTCTTCATTGAACCTTTCTTAAGATTTTTTGCAAAATCAGATGTTCTATTACTGTTATTTTGTTTTGATAATTCTTTAAGTTGTTTCATATTATGAATACATTTACTTATAGTTTGCATTAATAATTTAGGTTTTAATGGTTTTGAAACATAATCATCCATACCTTTTGCAAGTGATTTTTCACGATCTCCCAACATTGCGTGTGCAGTTAATGCAATAATTGGAGTACGGAAACTTAATGAATCAATTGGATTAGATTTCTTTTCCCATTGTCTAATCTTTTCAGTAGCTTCAAATCCTCCCATAACTGGCATTTGAACATCCATTAAGACAACATCATATCTTGCCTTTTTAATTGCTTCGAATGCTTCAAGTCCATTTTCAACAACTTCAATTTGATGTCCTTGTTTTTCTAAAATTCTAACAGCTAATTTTTGATTAACTAAATTATCTTCTGCTAATAATACTTTATATGAAATTGATTCATCAGAATTTTGACTTATAGATCTAGATTCTAATGCTGGTATTAAAGCAGATGCTAAATCAGTAATACTACATGGTGTATTACCGTAAGATGATATACCCAAGTCAATACATACTCTCATATTTAATTCTGGAATAGAATGATGTAATAATACAAGAGGAATATATTTAACTTCTGTTAAGAGTCTTAATTTTTTGGCAATATCAATAGAATCAATAATAATAATATCATATTTAACTGGATCAGTTAAATTAACATCTTCGATATTTCTAGCAACCACCGGATTGATACCTAATTCGGCAATATTACTTTTAATTTCTTGTAATTCTTCATCGGTATGTTCATTGGAGACGAATAAAACATAATGTGAACTGAATGGTAACAATTGTTCAGTTTGTCTTGTGTAACGAATATTTGATGGTGAAACACTAACAGTAAAGTAAAAATTTGAACCTGAACCATAGTCAGATGTAACCCAAATTTCACCTCCCATAAGATGAATTAATTGTTTAGAAATTGATAAACCAAGACCAGTACCACCGAATTTTCTAGTTGTTGAACCATCAGCTTGACAGAAAGTATCGAAAATTAATCCTAATTTATCCTTTTCAATACCAATACCAGTATCACTAACACAAACTTCTAATAATAATTTTGAATCATTTTCAACTGGTTTAGCAGATTTTTTAACACTAACACTAACTTTACCTTGTTTGGTAAATTTAATTGCATTTCCTGCTAAATTTAAAATGACTTGTCTTAATCTAAATGAATCACCAATTAAGTTATCTGGGAATGAAGAATCACATTGATAAGTTAAATCAAGAGATTTTTCAATTGCTTTAACAGCAAGAGTTTTCAAAGCTCCGAAAACTGTTCCTCTTAAAGAGAAATCAATTTGTTCAACAGTCATTCTATTTGCTTCAATCTTTGAAATATCAAGAATATCATCAATAATTGTAAGTAATGAATTAGCTAAATTATGCACAATACTCAACATTTCTCTTTGATATTGAGTTAATTCAGTATCTAATGATAATTGTGTCATACCAATTATACCATTAAGTGGAGTTCTAATTTCATGTGACATATTTGCTAAGAATTCTGATTTTGCACTATTAGCTAATTCAGCAGCTTCTCTGGCTGCAGTATTTCTTTGAATAGATTCTCTTAAATTTAAAACCATCTGATTGATTTTTGTTTTTAAAGCATCCATTTCACCACTTGCTTCAACGGTAATGAAACGAGTGAAGTCACCATCAGTAGCAGCAGCTGTAATTTGAGCGAATGCTCTCACTTGTGACGTTAAATTTGAAGCCATAGTATTGACATTTGAAGTAATTTCTTTCCATAAACCATCAACATCGCTAACTTGAGCTTGAATACCTAATTTACCATTTATACCCACATCTCTTGCAACTTTTGACACTTCCGAAGCGAAAAGTTGTAAAGAATCCACCATCTTATTGATAGTATTTTTTAATTGTAGAATTTCACCTTGAGCATGAACATCAATCTTTTGAGATAAATCACCATGTGCTACAGCTGTTGTAACAGTTGCAATAGATCTAACTTGATTTGTTAAATTTGTAGCCATTAGATTTACATTTTCTGTAACAGCTTTCCAAGCACCTTCAACATCTTGAACATTTGCTTGACCTCCTAGAATACCTAATGTACCGACTTCTCTTGATAATGTTGTAACTTCTAAAGCAAAATTTTGTAATCGATCCACCATTTGATTAATTGTTAATTTTAAATTAAGAATTTCTCCTTTACAATCAGCTGTAACTTTTTTCGATAAATCACCTTTTGCAACAGCAGTCGTAACATTTGCAATATTTCTAACTTGAGTTGTTAAATTAAGAGCCATAGCATTTACATTATCAGTTAATTCTTTCCAAATACCTTCTAAATGTTCAATAAATGCTTGACCTCCTAAAATACCAAGAACACCTACATCTCTAGCAACTTTTGATACTTCAAAAGCAAATTTTCTTAATTGATCAACCATAGTATTGATAGTCATTTGTAATTGTAAAATTTCACCTTGAGCATGAACATTAATTTTACGAGATAAATCACCTCTTGCAACAGCTCTTGTAACATCAGCAATTTCTCTAACTTGATTTGTTAAATTAAGCGCCATAATATTTACATTATCAGTTAAAGATCTCCAAATACCTACAGAACCTTCATTTTTTGCTTGACCACCAAGTTCACCATTTGCAACTTCTGTTGCAACTTTTGTAACTTCATTTGCAAAAGCTTGTAACTGATCCATCATTGTATTAATTGTAATTTTGACCTTTAAAATTTCTGGATCTGATTCAACAGTATGTATTTCAACCTTCTTTGATAAATCACCCATTGCAACCGAAATAACCACAGTACCAATTTCTGAAAGTGCTTGTTTAAAAGCTTTATTAGCAGTTTTTGATGTATCAAGTTCATTAGTTAATTTTTTAATTTTGTAATCTTTTCCCTTTATTAAATTTATTAAATCATTTCGTATATCCAGACCATTAGATTCGAACTGAACAGGATCTTCGAGAATTCGTAAAAGCTCCGCAGAATCCATAATATTAGAGTCTACAGAATCTAGTCTTTGTTTTTTTGACACAGAAATTTTGGCGGCTTTTTCAAAATAAATATTGAAAACAGTGGACGAAAAAATATCCTAACAATAAAAATGATAGTAACTCAGGGGGATTACAAATACACAAAATGAGAATAACTTGGAAACTACAATAGGCAACAGCACCAAAAAAAACGCTTTAAAAAGAAAAAAAAACTACGCTATATCCGTGTTGTTTAATTTAGTATAAATTTAAGGCGATAAAACATATTTAACCGATTATAATAACTTACTTATAGTGTTTATGTAAGTTAAATTTTTGATATTGTCTATGACGTATGTACCCTAATTTGTACTTACAAAAGTTAATCAATGCAAAAGAACACCGAGCGTGCAGTAAAAACGGTTGGTTAGACGTAGAGGAAGCAAAGGTGCAGATTATGATTGAAATGCTTTTATAATAAAATTATACCTTACAAATAGATTTTTTTCACGTTGTTATGAAAGTATAATGAAATGGCGGGGCTGAAATTGTCATCTTCGCGTAGGCGCCAGGTTTCGGTGATTCTTTTTCTGATGCATTTGTAGACCTAAGCTTTATAATTAGATATAGGGCTATTGATGTAATTTGGAACTAGTGTCGAATATGGTAAATTATCTTGCTATTCACTTGATTCCTACACTAAATGGCCTTGCTTTGGATGCATTCATGAATTTTATACCATGCCGGTCGCTCGACTAAACACATGCGGCGAGTTCCCCATTGCTGCTTTGTAAAACAAAGTTGCATCTGTATGGCACCATAGAATAAGATAAAGTGTATCTTACAGTATCTTACAGCATCTAACAGCATCTTTCTCTACCACCACTTTCTTGTACTCCTTTGATTCTATATTTGTACGAGGCTTATCGCCCACACGTGATCACCGGCTGCAACCAACAACAGCAAGGTATAAATAGATTTTGGCTCTAAGGAGCTCGAGGCACAATATCAGCTTTACCCTGCTACGGCTACTCACCTAATCTGTGAGAATTAATGTGGGCATTTGAGTATGTCGAATTTAGGGTGCAAATTTCCATAGTAAAACTGTTTCACTGACATTCAACCCTGAGTCAGAACATGCCACTTTGTGCCGAGGATCATGAACTGTAATTTATGTCCATATTGAACTTCGTAGATTTGGTGTTTGGTGTCCTATTTTGGCAATGTCTCTGCTTATGCCAATTTGATGTAGGCTGCAAAATTTAGTAGGCTGCCGCATCGTATAAATACTGTCAAAATACATTTAGTACACTTAGGTATTATGCATTTGGTAGTTATTTTTATATTAGTCACTGGGGCCAGATCTTTAGCACTGCTTCGAAGTCTTCACCCGATAAAGCTCGACCAATATAATTCACTGGTTCAAGAATTTGAATCACCGGAAGCTCACTATGAGCAACTACAGTATGAGACTTTCACAAGCCAAGACGCCGAAATAGTTGACTTGGATGGACCAGATGACATGCCGGACTTTAAAAATATGACTCACTACGAATTGGAGCACAGAAGCGACTTTACCGTTGCAAGAGCAAGACAAATCTACAATAAAAATCCAAAAAGTGTCGTTTCATTCAAAGATTCACAAACTATATTGGTTCCTAACGATGATACACTCAACGGTAAAAAAGTAGGAAATGTACAGGAGTTGATAGAATATTCTTTCGAAAAGCCAACTATGAAATATGAAGACCCATGGGTACCCGTAACTTCATGTTTATTATTCAATTCTAATAACGGTTCCGGGGGTTTGGGTATGTCTTACACAGTTGGTTTAAAAATTCTGCCAAAGGCACTGGGAACAGCACTGGTGAAACTTGCTCAATTGATTTCGTTGACTGGTGGGTTAGGATTGAATATGGGGGTAAAAGTGACCTACGGAGTTACTAATTCATGTAATATTAAAGGTGGAAATGGTACTAGACTTTTCGCCAGTTTTGCAACTGCTCAAATTAAAGGCCGTCAAAAGAGTATTTTTTTCGATCGTGTTAAAAAGAAGATGCTTTCAAAAGATTGGACGGGGACGTTAGCTCTTAAATATTTAGTTTTCGCTACTCCAAAGTATAGATGTATGTATGGAGACTGGGAACAACTTTCTTGTTCGAAATCAGGGTTTGAATTTGAAGATGATGAAGGCAATACTATCTCATCATTGATTGAAGGATTAACGCAAAGGAGAGAAGACCACTTACTTACATAAAATTTTATAACGTTAGCTTTTATTAGATTAAATTCAAATTAAATTTAAGTCCCGTAATATTTGACAGTTTGGCATTGGCATATTTTCTGCCTGTTGTAATTTTCTTTGATCCACCGAGAACCAACCTTGTGCATCTTCCATTAGTTCATTTTTCATGATTTGCTCTCTTGAACATTTTGATCTTTTATCTTGTATGAATACATTTTCAACTTTAAGTTCGAAATTTTTTATTTGCCTATCGGTTAATTTTTCACTAATGGTTTTTTCATTGACGAAGAAAGGTATGTTATGTTTAGGAGTAGTTCGTTTCATAGTATAATGTCTTGTTGGCTGGAAAGAATAATCTGGTACTTTATTAGAATCAGCAAATAATGTAGATAGTATAGGAACGATTAAAAATAAAAGTAAAGGTAATAGTTGTTTTAAAGTATCGTAAGCAGTTGGTTCTTGTTGAGCTGAACGTGCTGGTCTAGGACCAGGTCTAGTTCTTGCTTGTTGTCTTTGTGCAAATCCATTTCCGAAAAGGGGATCACCACCACCAAATGATTGGAAAGTAAAACCATTATTACCAAAAGTAAATGCTGGACCTGCTGAACGACGATTACCACCGAAAAATAAATTGAATATATCATCATCAAACATTTCAGCTCCTGGACCTGGTCTACCTCCAAATGAACTTGCTCCACTTGAAAATCCTGAAGGTGCTCTTGAGTCGGGATCACTTCCTGTTTGATCATATATTCTTTTTTTGCTTTCATCTCCTAATACACTCCATGCTTTGTTCAATAACTTAAATGCTTCACTTGCTCTTGGATGATTATTCTTATCCGGATGTAATTTAATTGCTAATTTACGATACGATTTCTTAATATCTGAATCAGATGCTGTCTTACTAACTGAAAGAATTTCATAATATTGATGCGATTTATACGATAAAACCTTCGTCACTATTTGCTCCTGCTCCTTGGTATAAGACATGCCTAATGATGACTACCAGAAATTTATAAGATAGTGATAATTTTTTCACTATGCAAGCTTATCGTCGTTTCCTAAACGTCGCCTTTAGGGCAAGACACGTATAATCTTCCAAGTGCTTCCACAAAAGACCCGTACACACAAACACATAATTATAATGTTTTCACTTAGACTCTGGTTGTACCAGTGGAATGGGGGATATATGAAGGCGTCAGACGATTGACTATTGCAAGGAGCTAGATTAAAAGTAAAAAAATGGAAAAAAATAAGGGGCGAGCTGGGAATTGAACCCAGGGCCTCTCGCATGCTTGTAAGTCAATTTGGTTTCCCAAACTGTCGCCCAAAGCGAGAATCATACCACTAGACCACACGCCCTTTTGTTGTGTTTCAATTTCTCCACTGTAGTCACATTGCACACAAAGAATTAGAACCAACATCAACTATTTCAACCATATATGCCATATGTGATAAGCATTTGATGTTTTTTGGATAGATAGTTGTGTTGAAGGTTGCTCATCTGCTATGTTCACAGATATCGGCGTTACCAAGCTAATAAACGCTTAGTGTAATTCTTACATGTTTAAGAAGAGAATATTATACTCAACTCCTAAATTTTCAGCAAGCTCACACGAGTCTATAGAGTAGACTAGATATTCTGTTCGCAATCGAATCATAACTACTTTTTACAATTCTTTGTAGTAATGTTTAACTGACTGCATTTTAAAAGCTTTAACTTGAAGACCTAAATGCACGAAATTTTTTATGCAGGCATTTATATTATATACTGATTGTGTGTTTCACACAAAGCGTTTCTAGCACAAGAAAAGGGCGTGTGGTCTAGTGGTATGATTCTCGCTTTGGGCTATATTTAGTATTACTAAATTGACAACAAACATGCGAGAGGCCCTGGGTTCAATTCCCAGCTCGCCCCTTATTTTTTTCTACTTTTTTATACATAATATATTCACAATTAACTAAGCTTTGATATATACAGGTTAGCTTTCATGAATTTGCTTCGAGTCTGACAGACAATCTAAGTACAAAGTGGGTAGTGTGATCTTTTTTGAAAGTTCAACAAAAGGGCTGATGGCTAACACAAGAGATTTAGTAAATTCATGAAAGAGCGAATAGCTAGGTGTTGAAAACTCGCCACATATTTCTAATATGTTATATAGTAGGTGGCTACTTCGACAACCGATAATTGTCTTTATTAAATCTTTATCTAATGCCATGTACTATGAAGTTCCGTGAATTTGCAGCCAGATCGCAGTAGATTGACAGAAAAAGGAATTTTTCGAGTGGTTCTCTGGCTTTTGGGGCAGTACAGAATAAACTGAAGATGAATAGCTGGTTTGATGATAATGAAGGTGACTTGCACTATCCCGACAACCTTGCTCGCTTTGTAGAGTAATTAAGGCAATTTCGAGAGCGTATAGGCAAATCGTAAATCGATGAGATCGTACTTATAGTGAATCTGTATTCGGATAATAGTGATAGATTTAGCATAAGTGAGACCTGAATATTCTATGACAGTGGAACTTACTCCGATCGTAGTCTGAAAAGGAAAATTTTCTATGAAGTCTAAATCCTTGAGGTTAACCAAGCTCAATTACACAAAATACCATGAACTTTGAAGATGCAGCTCAGAAACAGTAATTTGATTGGATCAGGCTTAACTCTAACGACTGCTCTTAGGTTCACCAATGACTTTCACGCATCAAAGTACAAACTCAGATCTATAGAGGATGGCGATTTACAATACATGTTGATAACTAGTGTGATTAAAAAGTGAAACCGGTGGAAATTGCATCTACTCCATTTGATAGACAACCCAATCAACTCGTAAGATGTTACAGGTTACAATATTTTCACAGAAAGTAAAGCCGTTTTCAGCGGCATCTATTACCGGATTATTTTCATAATAGATACCAGATATGATTCGTCAGTGATAAGTTAGCGGTAAACTCAGTTAGGCAAACTATGACAGCATCGGACTAAAAAGTCAAACTTGTGCAGGATATAAGCCAGACCACCGGAAATAATAGCATCTGTTTGAAAAAGACTTGATCTGATAGGGCGAATTGAAAAGAGCAACAATTACTAAATGGTCTGTAAAACTACCAATGAAATGATAATTCAGGGGTTGCATACTTGAACAATGATAAAAATTGACTAAATAGCTCGTATAATTGTTAAGTATTATATAAGTGATATGTACGTACGTCATGTGTCGGATATGAGAATTGACAGTAACAATTGAAATAAATTATAAGTTACATCATTTCAAGATGCAATAGTTGCAAAGACCAATCGGGTTAGGCGATATGACCATAGAAAGCAAGTAACACCGAGATGTGGCAGGGATAGCCTTTGCTAAGTAATAAGGTTTTGAATCAATGCGTATAACAATAAGATAGTGCACAATACAATGGTAACATATATGACGTTGACAACAGGAATGGTGTTAAGATTCAATACAATTAAAGACCTCAAACATGTATGCAATTTTGAAAGCAGGGATGCTGGTAACCATCTTTGTTGGATAGACTTCAAGTAAACAGAAGGAAACTTTGAAAATTGACTTAAAAGGTGATGATTAAAAAAATTGTAGTTGATAACCGTTGTATAGTGAAAGAATAGGGGATTCATGAACAGCAATTGCAACTGATTCATTGAATTGTTAGATAACCTTAATGTAATCCGAAAGCTTACTACGGATTAAGCCGAACACAGTACCCTTGAGGCTAAAAATTAGATCATGCTTGTAACAATGGTTCGATGAAGTTGGTATGTGATACTCATAATACCCAACAACAGAAGAAATCATAAGCACTGTTAATGTTAGTTAATTATGCAGTAATATATGCATTACTACCAGAAAGTTTGACAATGTAAATATGCATTACCAGTTATTACACTTTGGGAACCCCCGATAGCCATGTGTTAGCGGTTAATACCTAAAGTTAGTTAGGGGGCACTATACACTTTTGGATGAACCGACTACCATAAGAAATTGTATAAATAGGGCAGTTAATTCCCATATCTCTTCTACTTTTCACTACTCAAAGTTTTTCTTTTAGAAGTAACAAATCAATAAATTTACAAGAATGTCCCCACAAGTTAACTACAACAACGAATGCGACTGTCTGTCAGACTGCGGTAAATGTGATAAGAAATAAGTCACTTGTGACTTTAATGGTTTATGATCGAGCTGAACTTCGATTATAGACCTCATTGAGTTTAAACTCAATTGATGCTGACTTTCAATTGGTGTTTAAATACAATGATTATCACCATTTTTTTACTGACTGACTATTGACTTATTGACTGACTAACTGACTATTGACTATTAACTGACTATTGATTGACTATCATTATATATGACTTATTTTGTTTTGCCCCAGGAGGGCCAATATATATATAAAAACCAAAAAGTGTAGTTTCAAGAGCTTTGTCATTTTTCGGAAGTTTCGTTGTTTCCGATACTAGTTTCCACGGAGAATCATAACGTGATAATTGGCAAGACAACATCGTATTTTTAGCGTAGACCATACCGGCGAACAGATCGGCGAAAGCATATAAAACCGGCCCGAAATGGTCTTGCGGTTGTATCAGCCATTCTCATGATAACTCCTTCCATTTGTAGTTGATATTGCGCTTTCTGGGATTTTTGCAGCCATCACTACGGTTCATACAAAATGAATCAGCAAACAATTTTTGGCTTCTTTTCCAGCACCACCTATATCGGAAGATTTAAGCGAACATACCTCTCTAGATTCTACATGTGACCAGAACTTGACAGAAGGAACACCTTTTCGATTTTTACATCTCGGCACTCGGGCCAAGAGTGCAGCCATAGTTTATAAACCTCACAATTCACAGCCATCACTAATGAGTCAATTTTGGACCGAAAACTGTCATTCCTTTACACTTGTCTTCTAGTGATTCTGCCAGCCATCACTAATAAGTCAAATTTGGGCCAAACACCTCTACTTCATACTTAATTTCTTTCACAATTTATATTCACACATGTTGACCACGCACTACTGTATAGTGTGCCCCTCCTTCTGGCCTCGGTTGTTTCTCCACAAAATATATATAAGAGCAGCGCAAACAGACCAGTTGATTTTTCACCAAATTCTAACTGAATAATCGACCTTTTATAAATTCAAATACAATTTAATCATCATGAGTACTTTAGACCAATCATATGTAACCAACGGATCTTTCAAACCAGATATTTTCAAAGGAAAAGTGGTTTTTGTTACTGGAGGAGCTGGAACTATCTGTAGAGTTCAAACAGAAGCTCTTATACTTTTAGGTGCCAATGCAGCCATTCTTGGTAGAAATTTTGAAAAAACTGAAAAAGCTGCCAAAGAAATGGAACAATTACGTCCAGGAGCTAAAGTTATTGGCCTTGGAAATGTTGATGTTCGTGATGTTCAGAGTATAGCTACTGCAGTTGCAGCTACCGTTAAAGAATTAGGTAGAATAGATTTTGTTATTGCTGGTGCTGCAGGTAATTTCTTGTCAGATTTCAATCATTTATCCGCTAATGCCTTTAAACTGGTGGTTTCTATTGATCTTTTAGGATCTTTTAACACCGTCAAAGCATGTTTTGAACAATTAAAGAAGAACAAAGGTGCGGTCATTTTCGTTAGTGCTACATTACATTACTATGGTGTTCCATTCCAATCACACGTAGGTGCTGCTAAAGCTGGTGTGGATGCTTTATCTAATGCTTTGGCTGTAGAACTTGGTCCTTTAGGAATTAGAGCAAATTGTATTGCTCCAGGTATGATTGATGGTACTGAAGGTTTTGCAAGATTAACACCTCCAGGATCTGCTCCATTACATACCAAGATCCCATTACAAAGATTAGGTGTTACTAAAGACATTGCTGATGCTACCGTTTACTTATTTTCACCAGCTGCAAGTTACGTTTCTGGAACTGTACAAGTTGTTGACGGAGCTGCTTGGCACATTGGGAATTTGGCTGGTGATATGTATCCTGCTGCTGTTATCAATGCTGGTGAAGATGAAGTCAGTAAGTTGTAAATAGCAAGGTATGACCAAGACAAAGTCAATTATGAATCAACCATGATGAATTGTGTATATTAAACTCCTTTTGTACAGAATTAAGACAATTAGAGTTGTTGAATAAAAGATATAAAAATTTCACCGTAGTCTCACACCTCTTAACTTCGTTGAAACCCCTACATTGCAAGAAGTCTTTACTTCAACTGTTCGTGCTTTATTAGATCGTAATTGTAGCCGTATGTGCACAGACAAATTTCACCGTGGCGCTACCACATCTGTAACCTCCACCTTATAGTGTATCTTTTCGGTTTCACTGAATTCCTACTTAAATTTCATGTTCCCCGGTAACAACGGAACTTATAGCAGGCCTCTGTATGCCCCTCCACCAGGGCCGCCACCTAACAGATATGGTCCACCACCAGGACCTCCACCTAACGGATACGCCCCGCCACCAGGACCTCCTCCAAATGGTTACAGTTCTCCTTCGGGGCCTCCACCTCAGCGTATGACTGGTGGATCGGGACAAGCACCTCCAATGGCTCCTCAACTGTTTGGTCAGAATACAGGAATGACATACCAGTATTCCAATTGTTCTGGTCGTAAAAAGGCACTTCTCGTGGGTATTAACTACTTTGGAAGTGGTAATCAACTTCGTGGATGTATCAATGACGTCAAGAATATGAGTAGTTTCCTTAATTCTCGATTTGGATACTCATACGGTGATATGGTTATTCTTACTGATGACCAGAGGGAAATGGCTCGTATTCCTACCAGGGAAAATATAATTAGAGCTATGTTATGGTTAGTTGCTGATGCTAGACCTAATGATTCGTTAGTATTTCATTATTCTGGTCATGGTGGTACTACCCGGGATTTAGACGGTGATGAAGAGAGTGGATTGGATGATACGATTTATCCTGTTGATTTTGAAGTTGCTGGTAATATCATCGATGATGTGATGCATGATATTATGGTAAGAAGATTACCTCCAGGATGTAGACTTACAGCTCTTTATGATTCGTGTCATTCCGGTACCGCTCTTGATTTACCTTATGTATATTCAACTAAAGGGATAGTAAAAGAGCCTAATTTATGGAAAGATGCTGGATCTGGAGCAATTCTGGCAGTTTTTCAATATGAAACAGGTAATATTGGTGGAGCCATTAGTGCATTAGGTGGACTTGCAAAGAAAGTTTCACGAGCCGGTTCAACTAATAGACAACAAGTTATTAATGCCAAGGCTTCACCAGCAGATGTAATTTCCATTAGTGGGTGTAAAGATGATCAAACTAGTGCTGATGCCCAAGAAGCAGGACAAAGTACAGGAGCTATGAGTTGGTCTTTTATTAAGACGTTAACTGATTTGCCTGATCAAACATACCTTTCTCTTTTAAACAATATGAGAACGTTGTTGAGTAGAAAGTATTCACAAAAACCTCAGTTGAGTTCTTCACATCCACAAGATATGAACCTTAGATTTATTATGTAAATGTTACGAGAATTTGAGCTACGCAAAAGTGTATGACTGGCGATCAGAGATTGAAGAGCACCAAAGAGGTAGATACAGTAGACATAACAAACCTTTAATAATAACTTTAATAGTAGTATCCTTAATACCATTAGATTCGAGTTAGCTTGGGAAATCAACAGCTTTAGTCTGTCAATAGTGTTTATAGCCTGATCCAGACCGTGTTTCGGATATTCAGACGAAATGTTTCACATTGATTCTGAAACTTAACATAGCGCACAGCTACAGTGACAGGCCCATGTTTGATTTTCATATCCACCAACCTCATATCGATTCAGCCTGCACAATCAACTCTTTGGCTACTTTTGCTCTCTCTACTCTTATCCTCGGTCTATAAGTCTTCCTCCTTTAGCCTTAGGTTTTTTTTATCCTTCCAGTTTATGTAGCCATACCAGGTTTTTCCAGCTTTTTGCAGTCTTTTTCACAGCCTTTTGCAGTCTATTTTTGCAACATTCGCGGTCATACTCGTCTCAGACATCAATACTTTTCCTCCAACTTGTTATTATTTCAACTGTATTTTCTACCATGTCTGATAAGTTTGGTAGACACAAATCCACACGGTGGGTTCAAGCCACTGTTCCATCATATGGAGACGAATGGGGTGATGAATATGAAAATCCTCCCAGTCCTCTGCATGGTTTAAACATTTATACCGATGCTGATGCTCCTCCATTACCTTCGACCAATTTAGTTCTTTCAATCGACCAAATGAAACACAATGATTCCGACGACTCCGATGCAGATACAAAACCTGAATCAGTGCCACATACAGTGCATGAATCTGAGCTAAATTCACCCAAAGATCATGACTCAGAAATCGGTAATGACCCCAAATCAGAAATCAAGTCTCCAGAATTGAGTCTGCCGCCCACTACGGTTCAGACTCAAACCGTGGAGGCACCAACATCAACTCCGTACGAGATCATGCCTCCTACGCCAACAATGTCTCATCATGAGCCATCGGTTAATACCCCTAGTACTCAAACCAGTTTCCAATCAGACGCTGACTCTATTCAATATGAACCTACTGCTTTGCATGTAGCCACTCCTCGTAAGGCTGAAGTGGGTGCTTCTCCGGCTCGAGATACCATTCTTTCACCGGGTGAAGAGACTATTGCTTCACCTCAAGTTCAACAGTCTGTTAAACAATCCGTTCAACCTGCCATTGAAGAATCCAGTAACAAACCTCACTATTCTTCGCCAGAGCATTCAGGTTTGGCACCACTTGTGCTCTCTATTGACCGCAAGAGCGATGTTTCAGACTCTGATGACTCTGATGATGATTGGGGTTATAACAGCGAACATAGTAGTAATAATGAAATTGAATCTCCTTTGAAAAGCTTAAATATTCTTCGTACGGAAGAACCTCAAACTACTGAAAAAAGACAAGTTAAGACCGATGCCTTAGATAGTCTTATAAATGATTTGGAAAAAGCACAAGTTGGTCACGATAGCGAAAGCTTTACTAGTTATAAAGAAGATACTACTGATGGATTAAATGTTGGTAATCTTAATCATAAAGCATCTACTGGACTTTTACCTAAACTAGACTCTATTCATGACATAAGCTTACCCAACTTTGATGATGCTTCTTTTGGTACTCATAATGATGAAACATTTAATGACTATAGTCAAGAGCATGAAGATTTTGTGGCTGAATTATCAGGACATAAGACTTCTGTACGGAAACCTCCTCCAAATGTTGAGGTTAGTAACAGAAACAGAAAAGATTTGGTATCTGTAGATTATGCTAATATTGCTGATGCAGTTAGTGGTTATTTAAGTGATGATCAGAAAACTTTAGATAGTAATGGTAATAATGGTGTTCTTGTACCTCCTGATACATTAAGACCGGTTACATCTATAAATTCTACTGGTTCTTTATCTACGGGTAAATTTTCAGATGCATCTTCAATCAAAGGGGTAGAACCACCAGTTTCTGCACTTCCTGACCTTCCACCTCCGCCTGGACTGGTAAGTAATGAAGAACTAGCTAGAAGAATGTCAACTATGAGTGCTCAGACATTTAATATGGGTGCTTGGCAACCAAATACTACTAATTTCCGTGATCAATTTATTAATGATAATGATAACGAATCACAAATTAATTTCAATCCTTATGCTGCCAGCGAATCATCTAATTACAATAAATTCACTAAACTTCGTAACGCCAGTGGATTTTCATTTGATTCTGAGTCAAATTCTTCTTCTCTTTCAATACCCGAAACAATTGACGCTGCTTTACCTAATATAGATGAAGAAAATGCAGATGAAGATGGGAATTCATCATCTGATGAAGATGATGAAGATGATGACACTAAAGAAGTAATAAGTGTAGCAAGTACGTCAGTCAGTGATCCATTAGAACCTTCACACACAAATCATACTGTTGATTCAATCCTCAAAGAACCAAGACATCCAACACCAGTTTTTGAAGAGTCAATGTCTGCAGGTGCATCAAAAGATGACGTTAATGAAACGATTCAAGATAAGGAAGAGAATCGTAAAAGTTTGGTTAGTGAAAGCTCAACTGATCATTCAGATAGTTCAACTACAGCTGAAGATAAGCGAATTTTAAGTGCTTCAAGTAATAATACCAATCTGACTCAGGGATCAAGAAAACTGTATGTACAACAACCTAGACCTAGTTACAGTTGGAAAAAGATCATTGCTACATCTCAGCCAGTTGATAGAATTAGATTGTTTCAAGAAGCATTGGCCGAAGAAACACAATACGATACAGGATTACAAAATTGGCTTCATGAAACGCTTAAATTATCAGAAAATCCTTCCACAATTCATGTTGGAAGAATAGCATCACAAGCTTATCAAAATGCAACACATAGTGAGTTAAGAAGACATACTTCTATAAGGAGTAGAGTTTCAATGGTTAAAGGTAAAGTTGAAACAGGTGGTTTAGCAGCATCAGGATTTGGAAAGAGATTTTTAAGCCGTGGAAAAAGACTTATGAAATCAAGCGATTAGTTGAATGAGTAATGAATCAAGTAATTAGCTGAATGGTTAGATAATGGAATACTATGCGTGTAAATTATATAAAGCGATCGTGTAGGAGACGAGTAGGTGAGAGTAGGTGAGAGGAGGAGGATAGCCAATCGGTGATGTTTTGCAGTAATTTACCATGCCATGTAATGAAGGTATTCGACATTATTTGTAATCCCTGTTTCCTTCATTTATTGCGTAAAGTCTAAACTGTACCCTCTTTCTTTCTCCTTTCTGTTAATGCCTTTTATATAGTAGACAGTTGGTTGTTACAGGAGGATTTATGTACTCAACAGCATCAGTGCACTGACTGCGCTTGACGTGCAGGATGCTTGACAGAGTGCTTGACAGTATGCTTGAAAGTATGCCTGACAGTATGCTTGATGCACTTCAACCTGTGCATAATCTGTGCTGGATGCTTGACAGATGCTTGACAGATGTTTGATGTAATGCTTGATGTAATGCTTGATGCGATGCTTAATGTGCTTCTACATGTGCATAGCATGTGCATAGCATGTGCTTAATGTGCACATGCTGTGCTGATTCTGTACTCGATTTCTGTCCCTGAAGCCCTAAAGCGTTACGTCTTAATCAATACTTGTACGCCGCATTGCATCTGTAAACTACATATATACATACTTAAAGCACCTATTAACGTTCATAATCAAGATTAATGTAGAAAAAACCATTCCACTAAAGAGATATATCCCACCAGTCCTATTACGCTTAGGGTAGTTGGCAATAATATATGAAAGAGCATTAAAAGTAGCTTTAAAAGTAGTCGTTAGCATCGCATTATCTTATCTTTTCATATGCCTGTGTTCGGTCGTGCCGCGGTTTAACCCCAGGAATTTGTCATATTTCAACTACTTCATGATTAAGCAAACTACCCGTTACGTGATTCTACCGGTAGTCTCGTTCATCGCAACGTATACTCCGTCTTTTGTTTGGGTCCTAGTTGACTTTATTCTTGACATCTTTCTTTTTTGGATTAAAAAACTATACCATTTATATCACCGCAAAGATGAGTTGAAAGAGTTATTGAAAACACTTAAAAATGTACCAAATTATCGTCTGTGGAAGACTACAGTTGAGGAAATCGATAGGATGACTGATATGGATCTCTGGCGTCAAAATTTCATTTCAAAACATTATGACTACATTCTTATTGATGATAGAATAAAACTACTTCGTGAGGCAAGACTATCTAAAAACTCTCAGTTAATCATGTCTTTACTTCGCTCAGGTCTTATTCGAAACTTTGGTGGAATTGCTCAAAAACGTTTATATACCAAGTCATATTTGGGCACTAAGTTTAAAATCGAAGAGTACATAAATGAAGTTTTAAGCTGTTTAAATTATCTCAATGAATCTATTGTTGCTCCAACGGAAAAGGGTAACGATAGTTATATCATGAATAGTAAACAGTTAAAGCTTGACTTCTTCCATGATGCCCGGCAATCTTTTGGGTGCACGGCTCTCATTCTTCAAGGTGGTTCATTATTTGGACTTTGTCATTTAGGTGTTGTAAAAGCTTTATATTTTAAGGGTCTTCTTCCCAGAGTAATTGGAGGTAGTGCTGTGGGTGCTGCTGTGGCTTCATTGGTTTGTACTCTATCTGATAATGAGCTCATTCCGGTGTTGGTGTCGATTTCTGACGTAATGAAGAATATAGACAGTCTTAATCATGATGTGGACGAGAGGTATGGTAATATTATTGAAAATGTAGTTAAAAAAGGCTACTCTCAAGATATTCTCATCTTTTTGAAGTTTGTGAGAGATACAATTGGTGATCTTACCTTTGAAGAAGCATACTTGAAAACTGAAAAGATATTAAATATCGTTGTTCATCCAAGTCATCAATCTGTGCCTTCTTTACTCAACTATATCACTTCGCCCAACGTCATAATATGGACAGCGATCTATGCTTCTATAGGAACGGGTGTGTTATCTGATAATGTGCAATTATATGTAAAGGACTTCAATAATAATATTGTCTCTAAATCACCAGATTATAACGTGATATTTTTGAAGCCTCAGGATGTTAGCTACCTGCAACAATACTTTAGCTCGTCCAGAAAAGATGATAAGTCACAGGATGGAGAAGGTAATGACGAACGTAAACATGAAAGCTATCACACTAGAGAGAATTCTCCTTATACTAGACTAACAGAGTTGTTCAATGTTAATCACTTTATAATGAGTTTAGCTCGCCCATATTTGGCACCTCTCATTAGTAATGACTTGAAACATTATCACACATACGGAAATTATTACTTCAATCAGTCGAAGAAGAAAGATGGTGATAAATCGCTTGAAAAGCCAAAAAAATTTGGTGATACTAGTCATCTTACTAAGGACAGTGGCTATTTTTTAAAGCACTTCAAAAACGTGCTTGGACTTGAGATTCAACATAGACTAGATGTTATGAATAAGCTCGGCATACTTCCAGACCTTCTCAAAAGATTTTGCATCGATGAAAAATCCTCTACTCCACAATCATTAACTAGCATCAGAGAGATTACTATAGTGCCAGAGTTACGTTATTTACTAAAGGACTTTGGAAGAGTCTTTGACGTTCACAAAACAATGGAAAACATTCCTTACTGGGTGTTGGTGGGTGAAAGATCAGTTTGGCCATTGTTCCCTATTTTATGGACCCGTTGTGCCATAGAGTTCGCCCTTGATGATTTATATAATATACATAGAAAAAAAAGTTAAGCATAATGAATATGGATTAAATTCAGATTTGACAACCCATTGTTACGTGTATACCAGCGAGTACTATCAATGTAAGCTACGTTTACAAAAGCGAATACCTAAATTAAAATATATTTGATTATCTAAAGAATAGCTTGATATTAGATTCCTTTGTGATGTGGTAAATGTATTCCTTTTCCGACACTTTCAAATTATCGTATGGAATGCATCCTTTGGATATCGTCAAGCAGCCCGTGATGTCAGAAGCACGTCCTGTTTGAAGTGGATGCAAATTGATAATAATATGACCTCTATGATGAAGTTTTACGAGGAAGTCTGTCACCTTGAAAACGGGATCTTCAGAATTGGTACTGGTCACGTCAACATATTGAGGACTATCTTGCTGCAGAATTACAAATAACTGGCGACACAACTTGTTGACGTTGAGTAAATGCATAAGTAGTTGATTAGAGTTTATACTGGTTGATAAAAGTAAGATTTCTGGTGCTTCAACAAACACAACTTTATGAGGGCTTGAACATTTTTTCAACTGGCTTTCAGCTTTTGCAAATAACCTACTTATACTTTCTGACGCATCTGTAGGATTCGGTATGTGCTTGGTGAAAAGTTCGGTGAAGCAGTCAATGAATGTAAAATTTTTTAATGCAGTGAGATCAATACCGTTTTTCTTGCAATTTTTAGCAAAAAACTCTTCGGATTGCATGAAAGAAATGAAAACCACTTCGGACCTGTCGTTAATCTTTTTCTTTAAGTCGTTGTTCACGAGTCCTGCGGTACCCACTACTGCATTTTCGATGAGGGTATTGACAAGCCAAGTTGGAGCCGTTCCCTGGTTATGAGTGATTATTGCAAGATGTGATTTCAGCGACGTAAGGATATTGTCGGATATAATTGAATTATCCTGGTAGAATATGAGGTCTTGGTGCTGTGAAGACATGGCGTTATGTAGAGATGGTCGAATCTGTAGATTTTTACTTGATGTAAAAATTAAATTTCGCACAATCGGCTGCAATTGAGACATCAAAAATGAAAAGAACTGCGTTGATAGCGAAAAACAGAAATGCGCACTCCCGGAATCGAACCGGGGGCCCAACGTTGGCAACGTTGGATTATCATCGCAGAGAAACCTTTTTTTGTACGTGAAGCGCGAAACCCAATTTGATTGTCTTTTTACGCACTTTTTGGGTTTCCATACAAAATTTGGTCTCCGGAAAAAACCTTTGTCTTTTCTTCAAACCAAGCTAATATCTGGTAAGCTACACTATATTTTTGATCGAAATCTGTATCATTACATTCTTGAGAAGCTGATCTACTCAGCGATATGCTTTTTTTTAGCACAGCATGTTTGTGCACTGTTTTATCGTCGAGGTTTTAGTTTTCAATTTCGGAAACCCATTTATTGCAAAATTCTAATATGCCGGGTATGCACGTCTCATGCATGGCGCATATGCGTACCTGATTAGAAGTACTACAAAATACTTCAAAAGTTTTACAAAGTTTCACAATTAAATATAAACACTACGATACTACAAAAAACACTAATAAATGCTAGTATAGCGGGCTGTATTGCCTATCGGTGACCCGGTGATCTCGATCAGCTTGGTTAGCTTGGATAGTTTGATTAGGTTCTTGATCATCTTGATTGTCTTGATTATCTTGGTCTATAGTTTCAGCCAAATATTCCAGTACTTTTTCTTTAAGTATATCTTTCTCTAGTCTCAGTGCAACTAGATCAAGTATTTGTGATAAAGAGTACTCATATCGTACTCTAACCACTTCAAGAGCCTTACCATATAAAACAATATCATCAACAAAACCAGCGTCATTTTCATGCAATTGGCTCAAACTTTTGAGAAACGAAATAAGTCGCTTTCTTCTTTTGTAGAATGACTGTTCTGCTGGAGACGCCCTCCAAGCAGGCCCGAATCTTTCATCTTTTGAAAAGACAGAAAAACTTTGACCTTCCGCTAGATACCACTCTCCTACTAATTGAGGAATGGTACTTACCCATCTTGACATTCGTAAATCGATATTTGGTAGCTGCTCATATGCTCTTTTTCTTCTTCTTCTAGTACTACTTCTTCTGTTTCTAGGCCTTTCTGTCGGTCCACTACTAGAAGATTCTGAAAGAGCAGTATCAGGAATTTGCTCATCTGGGTTGCTTAATGCTCGAGCAAAATTAAATGTAGGTACGCTACTAACAAGCATAGGATTAGCAATACCATTAGACGCATTGAAAACTTCAAATAGTCTATGCAACATAAAGGAATTTTCCTTTTGAAGACGCAAATTGTCCTTTTCAATACGCAGCATATGTTTCTGCATATGTAGCATCAGTTTCTGTATGTGCAACATTGATTTATCGATTCTTTTTAAATCACGGTTCACTAATTTATCCGTGGATGATTTTAACAGGTCTATACTTTTAAGAAGCTGGTGGTTGTTTATTCTCATTTCTCTCGACTGATCATCTACGACATCAGCTATTAAAGGTGTAATTCCTCTCAAAAGCTCTGTTTTAGAATTAAACTGTTCCACAAACTGCGAAGGTAAGTCCAGTGCAAGAACTTCTTCCTTGAAATTAATGTCTTCGGGATCCAAGGTTACAGGAAGTTTTGTCAAAAAAGAATTTGGGGTATCTTGAATTGGCATATCTTGTTAGACAACAAACCTTGACTGTTTCATCATTTTGAAAAATATCCCGGCAAACATATCTATTTTTTTGTATGCAGAACGCTCGTGAGTTTCTATAGCTCCTTCCTTAAATTTTCAGATCTAATAAATGACTCGACAGCATATTGGTTATCAAAGCTCGAATTTTCTTGGATGAGTCTATCTCTTGCTTCAATGTTTTGTATATCTTTGTATCTATAATTCACTAATATTTTATGAAGAGTGATTATACCATTGAAAGCATTTCTCATTGATCCTGCAACAAACTCGTTCTTTCTTGCAGTATCTGAAGAAGAAGCGTTTTCTTGTCTCCATTTCAAGTACTCGACAACTAAGTTTCCATGAATGGTGATTTTTTCGTAGTTTCTGAGAGCTAAAAATCGAATATAAAAATCGATAGCATAGATTCTACCTTTGACAGTGGCTTCTTTGATATCTGACAAGCAACTAACTGTCAGAGTATCGGAGCACATCTTGTTGATTTCGGCGTACAAAATTCTTTCCTGGGGTGTCAGTTCAACACCATTCTTGACACATATGGGAACTGTTTTTGTAATCGGTTTACCATTCACCAAAATAACCGGGTACTTAGAGTAGTCGATACCCGAATAGTCCTTTCTTTGATAAGGTCTCATTCTTCTTCTTCTTACTTTGGATTCACTGCCCGAAGGTCCTGTTGTCTCACCCTCCTCTGTGAGAATTTCCAAGTCTTGAGAATCATTATTCGGCTCACTGTCGAGAGCAGTACTGTTTGCAGACGCATCAGTATTGACTACGCCTTTTAATTCTCTCTCAGAATAACTACTAGGCTCGATGTTCACATCTGAGCTCTCTTGGATTGGAGATTGTGACATAGTAACATAAGATGATCCTTCCGAACCAGTATCATACTGGTTTGAACCGCTTCCTGCCTGGGAAGAATGTTGTTTCCAAGAACCTTGTTTCCGCCGAGGTTTTTTGAACGTATTGGGCTTGAACACAGAGGGTGAAGGTCTATTCACTCTCCTTGGTCTATTCAAGGAAGGAAAATCTAGCTTCAATATTTTATATGGAGGCCCGTCCTCACCATTCAGGTCAGAATTCATCAGTCAATTGTATAAACGTATAGAAAGATGTTATTCGAATATCATTGATTTATATGGATTATTCTCACGAATCTTGAAACACTACAATTGACTATTTCTAGTTTGAAACACTGTCGATCAAAGATAATAAGTTTCCTCGTATTTTGTCAATTCTTCAACAAAAAAACGTAATTTCAATATTTCTTCAAACAATACAAAGATTTTTAAATTTATTGGCTAACACCAAATCAGAACCTTGAAAATCATACATTTGTTTCAAATGTTATTCTTCGTCAAATTTCGTATTACAATCATCAGATACCCCCTGTTTGATTTAGCAAGTCAAGTTATATACTGATATATCACACCTGGAGTGAATTTAAGCTGTGATTGTCTCATGCCGACTTCTCTACACAATAGGTTACCTGGGAACAGTGCTAAATCAGATTAAAAATAAAAATTGTAGAATACATAAACAACTTCAGAGCTTTTCTGCAGCTTCTTGGGTGAACTTTGTTAACGCATTGTAGATTATTTCAAAGATGTATCAGATTTGTTGCAAACTTCCCTTTTCTGCGATCTGCAGGCTGCACAAAAATCGTTTTATTTTTGCGACCCAAAAATTGACCCCGATCAAACTCATTGCTATAAAACGCCATAAATTCAATAAAAAACAAAGGAAAAACATAGAACATATAGATTGAAACCTGCAAAAAAGAAACTGCGCACTCCCGGAATCGAACCGGGGGCCCAACGATGGCAACGTTGGATTTTACCACTAAACCAAGTGCGCTATTTTGGTTTTAGCCCAATTTTTGCACATGCAGACTGTACGTAACGTGCATATCCTGCATGTGGATCCAGACTGCACATAAGTGGCAAAAAATGGACTTGAGACTCAGTTGAAACCCAATTTTTGCCAGGTTTTTCAGCTTCAAGGCCTTTTAAGTCCTTTTCGTGTAGGCCTTTTCAACGACGAGTGCACCTACCGACTATAGCTGTGTCTGATTTAATAGAAATAAGTGAGCTACTCCTCGAAATGGTCCTTTTTTGTTCGGATTTTTCGAAAAAAAGGCCATCGATTCTAAAGCAAAGGCTTTATCATCATTTTTCCGCGAAAAAGGACCAACCAACTATTATACGCATGCTATATGAAAAAAACTAATACAGTGTAAAATTGAAGAAACTTTGCAACATTACGAATTGGCCAATATGTGACTAGTGTTCTGTAGTTATAGCTATTGAAAATGTACGAAAAATATGATGGAAGAGAAAAAAAAAAAAAAGAAGTGCTCCGCGACGGGGAATTGAACCCCGGTCTACCACGCGACAAGCGGTAATTCTAGCCACTAAACTATCACGGACTTGATATGTTCGAGATTACATATAAATGACTAGTATTTGCATTTCTTCAAAACGTACCTTAATGTAAAACTGATTATATAGTAACATATTTGAACAATGTATATCAACAATGCATTAAACGATGTAACACAGATGACCCACATAACTCAATCATTGCATAATAGAATTTCAAGTAGATCCCTTTTGGTGTCCCATAAAAGACTTACTATAGCTTGAAGTGGTACTTCTCCTTCACCCTATATACTCTTTGATGTTCCACTTATAGTACAATGTCTCATTAGAAATGATATGCTAATTAACAATATTATCTTTGCATTATTGTAACCATTTTACTTGCAAAAGTTCCTTCATCACACATATTACTTGCCTCTCTTACAAATTGATATAACTGATTTGTAGCATTACAATATAAATCAAGAAAGATAACTATTACATTACCTAAGTTTAGGGGCATTGAAAATCAGGGCGTTATTACTCAGACACCTGATTGGAATCTAAGAATTACACATATTAGTCTACTGGCATTAGGTTAATAAATGCTGAAGCTATGATAATACATTTGATTTGATAGAATGAAATGATTTCACCCCACTTATCACCTAATAAACTTCGTTGGTGACTAAGAACTTAAAATAAAAGAGTTACTATTAGGTTTTGCAACATAAGCACTAAGTGAATTGAGACATATCCTTCTAGTTATATATATATCGGTCTGCGCACACCTACCAAACAAGAAAACGTCACGTGATCAACGTTTTTTTGAGCCTATTTTCGAGGCCAAAATGTGCAAACTAGCACAGCAGAGCAGATAAGAGGGTTTTCTGCAGTAGTGTATTTGTGCTTGGATGTAATTTGGCCGCAAACATGTACGCCTCCATCAACAAAGCTATCATGAATTTTAACATGCTGTCCTAAATGTCAAGCTCTTCAGTAGACTAACAATGAAGTTTAAGTCTTCATTACCTATTTTTTTTGATATCATACTACTACATTGATTGTTCCTATCGAGTCATGTAGCACTTTCGGCTCACGGATGCATTTGAGTCCGTTTGCCGATATCAGGCTAAGCCCTCCGAAGTTGAGGCTATTGTAGTTGATGTCAGCGCCAAGCGGTTTTGTGTCTAGAGTTCACCGCCGCACATAGCCAAGACACTTTTTATTATCGTCAATGAACACTTTCCGGCCAGAATACCTGAGAAAATAACCAGGATTCGAGATGCAAAACGACACAGCCCAAGTTCAGGATGGGTTGTCAAAATTACATTGTCTCGCCATACTAAACAACACAGGGGGCTCTAAAGGAGACTTATCAGGGCTCAATCCGTTCCTAGATCGGTTTAAGCAGCCATACCTTACGAAACTTTAAATCAAATTTTGATACGGCGTAAATTTGGGCCCCGACATAACGTTCGAAAGCCATGAAACTTCGTTAACTTTTCGTAGATTGGGTGCAGGAATCCCTAGAACCACGAATATACAGTTCTATTTGACAGGTATTTCGCAGCCATTTAATTCACATGATTCTCGGTGGTCTAACTCTGATATCGGAGTTCTTGAGCTGAGTAAAAACAACTTCGAGATCATCGCTAAATTTGGAAGACTTACAAAAATAGTTTAAATTATCAAAGTTGTGCATCAAAACTTTTCGAAATTCTACAGGTACCAAATTCAATTTTGATTCAAAGGCGTGATGACAACAATCAAATAAATATATTTTGCCAACAGTTGACCCCACAGAAGCTGACACTTTCCGATGTAAGCCGTTTCATCTTCCCCCTCCCCCTCCGATAAGTCTCGGACGAATGCTTGACTCGGTGACATAATAGTCTTGGACCTAATTGGGTAAATGACTAGCTATCCCTTTCCTAATCAGGGTATGTGTGCGCCCCTAATCGACAATTCGGTTTTAGCTGTAACGGCTGTCGAACCGCGGCAACATTTCCGGTATCCGGTCGGAATTGCTTATCAGTCACGTGTACACATAGTTAATATCGTCCTCGAAACTCGTTTTAACCGTTCACCACTACGGTACCCCTCTCTTTTCATGCAAGAATAGGGAATAGGGTCTGGCGATGCATTAGCGCCAACATTTCGGACTTTATTTGCCAAGTTGGCCGGGCATCACTCTGACTTCTCGAAGAAATTTATCGATGATAAAATGCTCTGTCACTATACAAATTAGTAAAGAGATACTTTAGCCTTTAGTTTCTATGTTGTAGCTTTTTCTCCAATCTTCCACGGGTCAAAATGCCATTTGTGGCTGGTTTGCTCTTTTATCTGACCTCCGCAGTACGTCATCAACTCAAGACATTAACGGGAGGCCGGATCCTGCACTCCACGGGAGTTAAGTTAACTCCTCTACTTGTGTAACCGGGCACGTAATATTAAGTCCGCCGGCGAGTAGGTGCGAGAACTCTTCTCAAATAAATAATACGAGGCGAGTTAATTGATTGTTCTGCTTGAAATGCCATCAACTTCATATGGTCACGTCTGCAATTATAGCCTATACTGTCACGGCCATGAGAGCGACGACACCAGCTGCTTAAGCGGATGAATATTCAAAATCCGGTTTATACGTCTATTTGATTATCTGCATGGAATACAATTAACTCCGCATCGTACATTTATTTTAGCTAGTTCCTTTGCTAAAAAATTGAGTCAACACGAAACAATTCTTTTTCTTTTTATTTTTTTTTTATTATAGATTTCACTTTAATTTACTTCCCCAGTTTTCAGTCATTCCGGACCTTGCTCCACATCAAAAATATATATATAGTCATAGTCTGCCCGCCCCTTTTGTATAAAATGTCCAATAATAATTCAACAGACTTAATAAACCTTGAACAATTTACCGAACCTCTAGAAGGATTTTCGCTAGACATGGTCTCAACTGATATGGATTTCGAACAAGCTTATAATATGTATACTAATTTACAACAGAAGAATGCCTTTTCTGCTGTTGAACAACTTCAAAAAGTTCAATCATTAAATTCCCAATTTGACTCGATCTTCACCACGAATAATAAGGCTCAATCAGAAGCAGAAAAATTTAACTTTCACAGAAATCAAATCATCAATGGAATTCCTGATAAGCCTCAAAGAAATAGTGAAGAATTTGATCAATTTTTTTCAAACACTGAATCCAATGCTTTAGAACATTTCTTGGATAACTTGGCTAGTAATAGTACTAATCCTCTCGACATTTATCATAATAATTCTGGTGCTCATAAGCAAGGATTCTTAGAGGGTTCAAATTATCAAGATGAATTATCCAATCTTTTTGACTTACGTACCATGAAACCAATTTTTCAGCAAGAGAGAAGTCAAGATATGAAGCATGAAGATCTCAAGCACGAAATTGCTGAAGCTTTCAGTCACCCTCCAATGAAAAGTCTTTCCAGATACACAAATTCTCATACACAACTTCCAACACCATTTAACTCCAGACAATCATCTTCAACTTCTTCGCTGCTCGAGGATAACTCACCATTATCAGGAGTTGGTGAAAGCGGAGCACTTATCACACCTCCAGGTTCTGGATCTATTTCATTACCAGTGAAAAGATCAATGAATAATGAACTTTTAGACCTGCCACCTAACTCGCCGCCTCTGCTGATGGATATGAAGAAACGCAGAAGAACTTCAACCAAACCACTCTTGACCCTTGAACAAAAAAGAAAGAATCACTCTCATTCTGAACAAAAAAGACGTCAACTTTGTAAACAAGCCTACGAGAGATGTTTGCGTTTAGTAACAAACGTTGAAGATTACGAAAATGATATTGTATTAGCATCAGGTAAGAAAAACTCCAAGAAAAAGTCAAAGAGAAAGCAACTCACTAAAGATGGATTGCCAAATTTGTCAAAACATACTGCTCTATTAAAAATCAGTAATGAAATGACTAAAATCAAGAGTAAGAATGATCGTTTAATAGAATTACTCCGATCTCAAGGATGTGTGGTTAGTGAAGAAACCATGTAGTTGGTTTTGATATTTATTGCTAAAAAAAATCCCACTATGGGTGGCTATATGCCGTTAATGATTATTGGTTCACTTCTTCTACCTTTGTATTGATGATATTTATGAATAGAATTTATTTGGTTATTTCATTGTAAACACTGTAGTGATAAAATCTGAGGTATTTCTACGATTTCAGTACTTTTGGGTTCCTGTATAGTTTTAGTGGTGTAGCACATTTGATGAAATTCTTATGATTTTTCATCGCGTCCAATTTTCAGCTACTTATTTTCAACTATGGTGAAAAGTAAATCCTCTACCCCTGCGGTTGTAGTCGCTCCAGATCATCCTTTCAATTCGTTAATTGTGGGAGATGAAGAACAACAGCAAACGTTGGCAAAACTCACGCCGATTTACCTTCCAAATGAAACATTACTGACAAAGGACGAATCAATAGGAAAAAGATTAACTAAACTACGTAATGATCTAAAATATGTCTATGTTATTAACTGGATCTATCAGTGTCGTGGATATGTTCGATTAGCCAGTGAAAGCTTTGATGTTGACTTATTTGAAATTGAATTATTGAATTTAGTAGTCCCTTATCCCATTGATGAAATGGTAATTTTCACCAATAAATTGAAACTTGCGTTGATATCAAAGATTCAAGGTAAAAAAATTGCAAGTTTAGGAATGTTTGAACCTATTTTCAGAATGTATTTCGGAAGTAATACTCCATTGCAAGGACCATCAGAAGATGATGATAATGAGGAATCTGAAGACCTTACAAATAGTTCAAATTATCCAAAGTTTGATTACTTGAATATTGAGGATAAGTTTGAAATTTTATTCTTACTTATGAAAGAAATTACCCTGTACGGAGATTTCAGAGACTTTGTAGAAAAAAATAAAATTCCTCTGGATTTACTTAGAGCTCCTTCTGTATACGGAGAACCTATAAATAATAAACTGGAAACTACATCATCTTCTGAAGAATATATTATGTTATTTGACGATACGGCTTTGTATAAAAGACAAATTTCTTATCCATTATTGGATATTCCTAAAAGAAGAAAGTTATCTCCTAATGCCCCTAATGAATTTTATGAATCACAACAGTTTGATGTTTTATCTATAAAGTATGAATTGGTATATAAAAACATTTACCAGTATAACGCATACATCAAGTCATTAAATTCAAAAAAAGCAAAGAAGTTTAAGACACTTTTGAGTAAAATTAATACAAATACAACTATTGAAGCCATATTTAATGCTGAGATTAGAAAAAGGAAAGTTTTAGCAAGCAGAAGAAGAGATTTCGAAATGGCTAGACTTATGGCTACTCGTAAAAGATCATCAAGATTAGAGGCTAAAGAGAAGCAAAAATTAGAGGAGGAACAAGAACGTCGTAAACAAGAGGTTGAAGATTTGAAATTTGCAGCAAGTAGAAGAGCTCAACGTAGAAGAACTCAAAAAGAAGTGGTTCATGAATCACATCCTGACTACACAAGTGGTCTTTCTAGAGAAGACAGATTGGCTTTGAGAACTCAAAGGTTACAAGAGGCAAAAGCTTATAGAGATGTGAGTATAAAACCTGAGGACGCCGAAAGTGCCCAGGTTGGCTCAGAAGCTCAACCTGAGACAGTTGAAATCGTTGATGAAAAACCGATTACCAGTGCAGAGGTAACTGACGGGTCAGCTCCAACAGCTCCAACAGCTCCAACAGCTCCAACAGCTCCAATAGCTCCAATAGCTCCTATACACATTTCAAGTCCTGTACAGGCTCCAGCTCCTGAACAAACCTCAGCTTCCGTGCAAGCACCAGCTCTTGTGCCGTCTTCGATCCCAGATTCTTCCCAGTCACCTCAATCAGCCCAAAAACCTGCGTTCTCCTTCCACCAAAACCGTCCTGAGTCGAATGGCCACACCCAATAAATGATTGTATTTTCTGTACATTAGTTCCCCACCATATCCATGTATCCGAATGTTAAAGACAGTATTTTTTAATCAATAGCGTTTACGGGGGTGTAATAATCTCAATAGGGAAAAAGTTTATCTAGCTTCCCCACAAAGATGACAGCAACTACTAACATATTATTGTACGTAAGATCACGTAATCGTACGTCAAGTTAGACATGATGTCCGAATTGGACATTAGTATAGTCAATTTTTGCAGTCCGGGTAGTTTACAAAATGTGTTTAATTTTATAAAATTATCTTCATTGATAGTTAAATATTTTACTTATAGTTTACTTATAGTAAAAATACATACGACAAAGTTATAAAGAAAGTGAAGTCGATAGAATTGAAAATGCAACAATATGAAAATAAAAATTTATAGATTGAGTTCATTTAAAATTTGACCTGCTAAACTTCTGTAATTCCAAGTATTACCTAAAACTTTCTTAAATTGAACTCCATATAACCCCACTAATGGTACTTTAACAATATGAATTTCAAATTTTAATGGTGATTTTCTTGATGTACTACTAGTTGCAATATTTTCACCATCTTTACTCATTGAAGTATTTGGTGAATGTTGATGTTTTGCACGATGTTCAATTCTTGATGAAATTAACATATCACTTCCTCCTCCAATGACTACTCCATTTAATGAGTCAACAGAGTCATCTTCAGTAAATCTTGAATTTTCATCATAATCTTGATCATCAAATTCATCTTCATACATTCCTCTACCAACTTTTGCTGCTGCTGGAGTGTTTGGTGGCATTCCAACTCCTGATCCATTTCTTTTACGATATGAATTAAGAATTGATTGACCAATTGAAAATTTACGACGATGTCCTCCAACAGAATTTGATGGTTTATGACCTGATTTTACTGCGGTTGGTGATAATGTCTGAGTATTAATATGCAATGAAGGTTGTCTACTTAAACTCTTTGACATTTGATGACTTCTAGGAGTTTTAAGAATTTCAATAGTAGGTTCTGGGGTTGTAATTCTTGGTGGTGGACTTGGAGATCCTATTGACTTTTCATTTTGTGTGTTGAAAGACGAAGAAGTGGACTTAAATGCATCTCCATAAAGTTCCTTCTCTTCATCTTTTTCATCACTATTATTAAATGAGGCATCTTGTATTTGTTTGGTAATTTCTGAAGCAATTAATGGTGTGTGAACACAAACAAATCCTCCTTTAACTTCCTGAAATTTAACAGCAAGTTTACTTAATACATTAATAATATTGTATCTAATAACCGGTAATGGTTTTGTAGATGTAGTTTGAACACTGAAAAATCCTTTAAGGAATAAAGTCTTAGGATACTCAATAGAAGGCATGCTATTATGTTGAGCATGATTAAATTGTTCGATGATTTCTTGTTCTGTTAATTGAGGAATTTCATGAGGTTCAACATTATCCAAGCTAACATCATCAAAGAATCCATCATCACGTAAGTTATCACCATCATCAATACCTTCGTCGCTGTTTTGTGATGCCAATGCATTGGGCAACGGAGGATGGGCATTGTTGCTAGAGAATTTCCGTGATCCATATGAATCTTTACGAACATGACCACCTACAGATTTGGCTCTAGCAGTTGGATGTAATTTTCTTCCCGTAGTTAATTGACTTTGTTCAGCATTATTACGTTCACTTGTTCCAGTCAATGTATTAATATTTGGCAATGGAGGTAAGTATTCAACTGGAACAAAACCGTGAAATTGATTATTGTTAGAAGTTGAAGAATTTCTACTATGAGAAACCTGCTTTTTATCAGGTTGTCTTTCTGGTGTTAATCTTGATCCAGTATTCGAAACATTGTGTCTTGAATTTGATTTTTCTTTGGCTGTTACCTTCATACTTACACCACGACGAACCATTGGATCATTCTTATAGTCAGATCTATCAGGGCTTGCATCACCATATTTTCTAGGTGAAACATCTTCTCCAGAATCGGATATGATTGATACTTTTGGTAATGGTGGTGGAGGTGGTGGAGTTACATTGAAATCAGAATTATTTGGAGAATTAGCTGCTTTGGAAGGTGAATTTCCTGGACTATTCTTATATTTCTTTGACGATAATCTCCTTAATAAAGAATTGAATCCCAGACCTGCATTTGGATCCAAAGTTTCAGGATGTGCGTTAGGTTGTTGTTTTGGAATATGCAGTTGAGGTTTTTCTTCGGCTTCTTTTTGCACCGGTGGTGATTGGGAACTTCTAGCGTATGTAGCAGGAGATGTTGACGTATGGGCCCTTTCGGGGAACGGTAAATCTGGTGGTGTAGTGGTGGGCACAGGAGCATGTGGAGGTGGTGGAACTCGTTGCACCGATGGCGGAACGGGAGACTGCTGGGCTGAAGAAGCTTGAACTGGAATTTTTTGTGCTTGTTGTTGTGCTTGTGCTTGTGCTTGTGCATGTGCTTGCGCTTGCGCTTGTGCATGTGCTTCGATTTGCTGTTGCTGTTGTTGTTGTTGCTTGCGTTGGTTGTTCTGTTGAAGTTGTGCCTTCATAGCTTCTTCCTTTGCCTTCTTTCTCTTTCTCATTTCGTCCACCAAGTAATAAATAGAAACCAACGGATGGAATCCACCAGTTGGATCAGGTAAGATATGACTATTTGAAGCTGAAGCATATGGTCTTCCTTGTTTTGTGATTTTGATCCAATTTTCAGTACTCATTTGATACTCTACACTAGTTAAAATTGATGTTAAATCTTCAGCAATTGATTGAACCGTTCCTAAATCAAAAGATGCAATAGATTTTATAATATCAGCATCCAAAGGTAATGACAATGGTTGACGTTTTGGAAGATAATTTGAAACTGCATATTCGTAGCCTTTATTCATCCAAGGATGTTGAATAACTTCATAAAGTGAAGCTCTTTTTGCAGGATCAACAACAAGCATTCTTGAAAGAATTGAAATACATTCTTTTGAGAGAAATTCAGGATATTCAACATCCCCACGTTTAATTTTTTCATGTAATACTGAAACAACTTGATCATCGAATGGAACTTTACCACAAACCAAAACATATAACACTACACCAAAAGACCAAACATCAACTTCAGGTCCAGTATATGGTTTTGCACTTAGAAGTTCAGGAGCTGCAAAATAAAGTGAGCCACAATAAGTTTTCAAAAGAGATTTTGGAGAGAATAAATTTGATAAACCAAAATCAATAATTTTTATATCACCTTTTTGATTGATCATGATATTTTCAATTTTTAAATCACGATGAACAACATTATTTTTATGACAGTAATCAAGAGCCAGGGCAATACCTCTTGCGAATTTTCTAGCATATTTTTCCTTTAATGAACCATGAGAAACAATATAATCTAACATTTGACCACCTTCTACGTATTCAAATAACATATAATAATGATTTGTCATTGGTACCATTTCATAAAGTCTACAAATAAAAGGATGGAAAAGTAATCTACCAAGAGCACCTTCACGAATAGTTCTTTTATCTCTAGCAACTTCTTTTTCAAATTCTTTTTGACGTTTTGCAATTTCTTGTGGATCAGAAGGTTGTAAATCATTAGCATGAGCTCTTTGATATAATTTAGCAGCTCTTGGAATGATCTTAACTGCACATACTTCACGAGTTGAATTATGTTGAGCTAATTTTACTTTTCCCATTGAACCTGCACCAATTGTCTTAACAAAATCCCAATCACCAATAGATTTTCTATGAAATTGCTGTTGTGATTGATTTGAATGAGAAGCTTGCGATGACAGATGTTGAGCTGAAGGTTGAATTGGAGGTTGAGAATTTTGAGATTGAGATTGTGGTTGATGAGAAGTTTTAACTTGCTGATGTTGTTGCTGATGTTGTTGCTGTTGCTGATGTTGAACCGGTCTCTTTTGATGATGCTGGCTTTGAGAAGACATACTCATTTCTGGAGAAAAGGAAGCAGGAGGTAATAATTCTTTTGCAGTAATCATCGTTGAAGGATTCTTTTGTCGATGAGTACTTGAATCTGACTGATTTAAATCAGAATGAGAATTTTTCATTGAACCACTAACACTACGAAGCATTCTAGGAGTTGCTGGTTGAGGTTGCTGCATTTGTTGAACATTTGATATAGCTGGGAAATTAATGGGATCGGTTTGAGGATTCCCGTAATTGTTCTCCATATTGAATTATTGATGAATTAATTACCAAAAAATTGGTCAAATTTAATTGATTAATTAAAGTTAAAAGTCAATATTTTATGGTTAAGGGTCGTGATTTTTTTCTCACGTTTACGTTTTTTTGACACCATTCGGTTAAATGTGAGTATGAGACGACGGGCTATGCGTTAGCAATGATTTCAACTTTGCTGAAGTTGATTAAAGATATTACAATCATTCAATTGAATCAACAATTGTTAGTAGTTTGATTAATGTAAAAATCTATGATAATTTTTTTGTAGAACTGCCTAATTTATTGAACCTTCTACATCTTCAGCCAGCTCTCCTATTAACGTGGCTCACATCGGTATCAACGCAATTGTTCAACAAGTTATATGGCTAATACTTTCCCCTTTGCCACAGCATGATACAGTAGCTCGTGGGCGTATATGGTTGCTGAGGAGCCCGAGTTGAACTATCTCTTTTCCAGATGCAGCTAGATCTGCTGGTTGATGCATGGCTGGGGCCTTCAGAGATACGGCGAGTAGCTATACGACCCGATGATACTTAAATAAGACTGGCACTTATTCAGCTGAGCCAGGTTGGTGTAGTCTGTAATGATAAAGTGGTATGCAATTCAACGAGCTTGGGAACAATAGACAAGACCTGTAATCTCTATTGCCTCATGTAGACGAAACTGGGCCCGAAGTTTTCATGTTTGGTTGAAGGTCCCAGAAAGCGTTATTAAACCTTTTTCAGTGGTTACTACAATGCTGGGCTAAGTCAACTTCTGTACACCATCCGTGAAAAGACCCGTTCACTTCACTCGGTTCACTTAACTTATCATTAATACTGTATTTCTGGAATAAACTGACTTCTGTGTTCAAGTTTCGTCGTGGTTTCAAAACTTCTTGATATCTACGCTATCGCTTGTATGCATTCTATGCATTCTTCTCTACATTGTTGAATATTCACGTATATCTAGACTATAATGCTCCTAGTGCTTGTGGTGTTTTAAGTGAGATTGGTATTCCCAGATGTATCCAAGAACAATCACAGTGATGGCTAAATGGACCAATGGTTTACCACTGGCATTTTCTCCGTCAAAGTAAGCAGCCTTATACTTACCCCATGGAGTAGTTGGTTTCTTAGCCCCTGGTGCTGGACCAGTTGGTAATTTCTTGTAGAATGAAACAACTTCGGCCATTCTCTTGGCGTTAGGGTTTGATCCAATGTTCTAAACGTTAGTATAAAGTGTTCTTTGAATTCTACACTGTTCCCATCGTATTCCACCCTTGAAATCACAAATTTCACGTCTATGTCGAATAATTTGGAACTCCCTAGATTTTCCAAGACATAAAATAGTGAATTTGAACTAATTTCCTCATCCCCACACCAAATTGGTACTTCTGGGAAGGATATTGGAAAGTTATATTATTGATTTAGGGTACTTTGCTGGAAATTAGATCGTGGGTATATTCTGTAGTTTTCACGGGTCCTATTTACTCTCAGAGCGGCTGGGACGATGGGAAGAAAGGCGGAGATAATCTAAGTGTACATACCTTGGCCGAGGCAATCTTTGGAGGGATCAACGTGGACAATTGTCTTCTAATAACAAACGACATGCTTGATGGTGAAAGATTTTATAACTAACAATTTGTCCAAATGCTTTTTTTGGTCGCACTCGGCTTTCGCAGGCGCCCTCTGATTCGCTGACAAAAAAATAATCTGGTCACGTGATGTGCATAGAAAGGTATGCTAGTTTTACTACTATCCTTAGTCTAATCGACATGAGGTCCAGGCCACTACAATACATCTGGTAAGGTCTCATGGACATTTAAGTGTTCCAAAGAAATTTGTCGCTACAAGAATTTTCACAAATAGTGTCTACTTTCTGAGTTCGTGGAGTCGTTTATTACTTAAATATCAATTACGCTTCGCTAATGTACAAAACTAAAAGTTAGTAGGGGTCGTTATACTTCAAAAAGACATATACATACCATTGTTACCTCTGATGAAAACGTCAGGGTATTTTCTGGGTGAAATTGTAGCCACTTCAGAGGCATCATCGAGAACGATATTCATGTAGCCATCGATGCTCTGAAGGTTTCCAGTATATTGTACATCATTATGGAGCTTCACCACGACCTTGCTGCCGATGATGGTCCCGAGAAAGTTAGAAGGGTCGGTTTTGGTTGCCATCTGTTTAATTTTTGAAGTATCTGGTAGTTGAGGTTATTTGATGGTTTCTTTCGTTGGTGAGCATGATATTGAATTATACACGGACGTGGTGTACGGTCTATTTTTGCGCAAAATGTCAAAACTTAATAAACCTACACAAAATCGTCAGTTTTAGCCAAAAAAAAAGCCAACAAACTCCTGGAAGCTTACGGTGAAGGTTTAGGCAAAAAGAATGCGCACTCCCGGAATCGAACCGGGGGCCCAACGATGGCAACGTTGGATTTTACCACTAAACCAAGTGCGCTTATCAACTAGGCTATACTAGTTGTTCTTGTTTCTTTTTACCTCCCTAAACCTAAGCGTCACTTTATATAGCTCAAATGTCTTAAAAGAAGTGGGTAGCCACTCTTTCAGCCATTATGACACAAAAATTGGAGAAAAGCTTGCGTGAGTGATCGGTACACAGCATTTGGACTTTGACTGCAAAAAAATTTTCATTGAAAGAGGTGCAAAAAAAAGAAGTGCTCCGCGACGGGGAATTGAACCCCGGTCTACCACGCGACAAGCGGTAATTCTAGCCACTAAACTATCACGGATTTGATATGTGAAAATGTGCATACCTCTACTATACAGCGCACTTTCATATATCTTCGGGTAATCTGGATATGAATCGTTATGGGTTGGCACTATTCGTTTACTAATGGCAACTTACTTAGGTGTCTTGTTCTTGCTGCATCAATGCTTTATCGAATTATAGAGTCCAAAAAATTTTCATTGAAAGAGGTGCAAAAAAAAAAAAGAAGTGCTCCGCGACGGGGAATTGAACCCCGGTCTACCACGCGACAAGCGGTAATTCTAGCCACTAAACTATCACGGACTTGTTATGTGAAAATGTACATGCTTCAAACACACGATATATGTACATAAATCTTACGTTGGTTTAGAATGCCTGCTAAGGTCAACTTATTACATAAATCTACTTTCGGCTTGTGATCTTAAAAAGCATTGTCCTGATCCTCAGTTTTGAGCCTTCAATATGTTCATTTGATGCCTATTCAGGTATTTTGCTGCACTCCGCTCTCTTCGGCCCGCAATCGCAAAATGACGTTGAAAATCTACTCCAAAAAGACTATCCATTTGTTCCGATTTTCAAACACAAACTCTCCTCATGCTCAGATTTGGCATTCGACGCTTCAGCCACAGTTTAAAGCTCAATGTGCCTTCTTATAATGTGGCCATAGTTGGTTCTGGACCCGCCGGTTTCTATACCGCCTATCATATTCTTAATAAGTCGAATCCTGAAGAGTATAAGTTGAACATTGATATATTCGACAGAATACCAGCTCCATACGGCCTCAGTCGATACGGTGTTGCACCCGATCATCCAGAGGTGAAGAATTGTGAAGATTACCTCGATACGTTAATGACAAAGTTTTCCCCAACTAGTGATGGGCATAGAGTCCGGTTCTTCGGTAATGTTCACATCGGGACAGACCTATCCTTAAAAACAATTGAGTCCCAATATCACTCTATTGTTCTCTCTTATGGATGTACTAGTGCTGATAATAAACTTCGTGTTAAGGGAGAGGAATTGCCAGGAGTGATTCCTGCCAGAAAATTTGTAAACTGGTATAACGGACATCCAGACTGCTTTTCTGGAGAAAGCAAATTTGAACCACCAGATTTAACGAAAATTGAAAATGTTTCGATCATTGGAAATGGTAATGTAGCTCTCGATATGGCTAGAGTGCTACTCGCTGATCCAGATTCACATTGGGCTACCACCGATATATGCTCGCAAGCTTTAAAAGCACTCCGAACTAGTAATGTCAAACATGTTAATATTGTGGCTAGAAGGGGCTTGTTGGAGTCTGCCTTCACTAACAAGGAAATAAGAGAGTTGTTAGAATTATCAAGAGACGGCAAATTGAGTTTCGTCCCCATAGATGGCAATGCATTCCACGAAATAAAACCTTATGTGAATGATTTGGGAAGAGTAGATAAACGTAAAATGACCCTTTTGGAAAAGCATACCAAGCTCTCCAAAGAAGATCCCAAAGAAGCGCCCAAATCCTGGTCGTTGCAATATTTGAAAAGTCCAGTGGAGTTCATCTCTAATCCTTCAGATCCGAAATTATTAGTGGCCACAAAATTTAAGTTAAATAACCTTCACCATGACCCTTTGACTAAAACAGCTACACTTGTGACTCCCAAGGATCCTCAGTACGAAACTATCAATAATGATTTGGTTATCACGTCTATCGGATACCAAGGTTCGCCTCTTATTGGCTTTGACGACGTTGGAATCGAATTTAACGAAAAGAAGAATTCTCTTCCTAATAGAGATGGCCGAATTCTCTTGCACAATGAAGAAGATGCACATAATTTCCAGTATAAGAAAGGGTGGTACACATCTGGTTGGATTAAGAAGGGACCAAAGGGCGTTATAGCCACCACCATGCAAGAATCTTTTGACACGGCTGATGCCGTCTTGGAAGACCTAGCCAACAATATTTATAATGCTGCATCACCAACACAGGACACTACTGAACGTCTCAAAGATGTAAATTACATAACGTGGGACCAATGGCAGGTGTTGTGTAAGTCTGAGTTCGAAAATGGTGAAAAATTGGGCAAAACTCGGGAAAAGGTGGTAGAAAAAGAGAAAATGTTACAAATTGCAAAAGCTTAAAGGTTTAAAAAAATCTATAAACATTACTCTTCTTCACATTTAGTGATTTGAGTGAAATAAAGTGAGTGCTCTTTTCTTCCAAGAGCTTCTGGCCACAAATTCAGTAATCCCTTACTAGTTTGTAGTTCCGCATAGTCTTCGTCACCTTTTCGTTCAAGATGCTGTGCTTCATGAGGAAGATTTTTCTTATCTATATAATACGGAAACCCAGCATGCTCAAACCCAATTGTTGTTGGTGGTAAATATGGAACAATATCATTTTTATGAGTGACCCGGATGTAGCCAGCGTCAAAATCCTGACTAGACATAATGTGTTCGCTAACTTTATCTGTTTCGAATAAGGAATCTGTGAGTTTTCTCATATGACTATTGAAAACTTTGGGGCTGGCAAATGTTACCACTAGTGGCTGATACCCGGCCAATTTGAACGTCACTCCACTTAATATTGCCAATGCTGCTCCAAGTGAATGACCTAGCACCACAATTTTATAGTCAGGATACAAATTTGCCAAGTCTGTTACTCCATGTAAAATGGGAGTGCAATGGTTTCTAAGAAATGAAGAGAACCCCCGATGAACTTTACATTTCTCACACTTGAGGGGTCCGATGTTTTCGAAAGCAGGCTGATATTTGACAAGAGCAAAGTCAAGATTTCCTCTCCAATCTCTCCTTGAAGCAGTACCTCTATATACTAAAAGTATTCTTTTCTTTTCATGATCTAAAGCGTAATATCCCGAGCCAACCCCATCCCATTTGTTGAAGTTGAAAGTAGATACGACTTCTAAATTTTTTACTTCTGGTCTTTTACAAAACTTTAGAGGACAATTGGTACTAATATCACCTAGTTTACCTTTAGTTAAACCATATTTCAAGCAATATGATACTTTGGTTAGCTGGGCGTACTCTTTTAGTTTCAAATAGTCTTGTGGGGCCGTTGCAGTTGCCAATCTTGAGAGTATAAGAAGGGTTAAAATTTTCAAAATTTTCATTATATACGTATTGCTGCAAAAAGTGGATTTGTAGAGATTTGAGGAAAAAAGGGAATTTTTTCACTTTTTGTAATAAATGGAAAAATGCTGCTTAATCCATTAGAGTATTATCTGCCAAAAGCGAAAACAGTGAAAAATTAGACAAAATGTAATATTGATATAAATTAGCATAAAAGAATGTATTAAGCCTATAATAAGCCGCTAACGTCAATTCGTGAATTAAAACTAGTAAAAATTACAAAATATACATAAAATAAATTTACAAGCATCTCAGATCAAGATGGAGTCTATTACAACGGACACAACAGGAAAATAACCCACATGAGCCACATCTAGAGTAGTTGGAGTTGTTCCCGCATATACAGCATAGCTTTAATTTCGGTTTGAATAATCTGGATGGATTTTGTCTTTTCTCCAGATCAAAATCAACAAATTGATAATTAACACTGAGAATACTATTTACCGCCATAAGATTTCTTTCCTCTTCGAAGTACGGGTTCAAGTTACGACGAGCAGCAAGAATCTTCTTGGTGGTGGGGGTGTTACCAAGACGTGACTTATTGTTAAAGTTTGAATGGCTATGAATGGATTGGTAGTTGAAGTTCTTAGGTAGTTCGAATGTAGGATTATTACACTCCTTACCAAGTTCTATTAATCGCTTCGATACTAATCTTTCTAGCTGTATTTGTTGAGACGATTTAAGAGGGGCATTTCTTGCGGCATTTGAAACCGTCTGAATTTGTGCATTCATAAGATCATTAAGATTATAATTAACTTTAGCACGGGCTTTTTGGTTTCTATTGGGGTCTTCTTCAGCGGCCAAATCATGCTTTTGAGTGGGTCTGGCAGTTAAATTGATCAGTGACGAGAAGTACACGGTGGTGCCGGTATGGGATGTTTTCGGAATTTCCTCAACAAGCATAGTAGAAGCAAGGAGAGTAGCGTTAGTCAGCTAAGTGTGCACTAAGGAGAATGAACAGCTCTATGTGGGGGAGTCTGATTGATAGGGGAAAACAACAACAGAAAATTGAGCGGTGTTAGTAAAGGTCACGAACTTAAAGTAGCTGAAATACTGAAAATACTCGAAGATGAAAAATGCCTGCGCGGGCTGATTTTGAAGCTTAAAACCATAGAAAGATGGAGCTAAAAACTAATGTAATCTACACTGTGTAATAAAGAGGGGATACGGCGAACACTAAGTGCTTATACACATATTGTGATATGGCATGTATTCATACGGGTCTATGTACAAGAAATGAAGTTAGTTGGAGAGATTTAGAGTATTGAGGAAAGAATTGCTATTCGGGGTTGCAGGTCAAGGATGGCGGCAAGACCGGTACAGCTGCAGGAATTCAGCTATTTGTTACGGGAAAATATAAATTCACTGATCTGATGTCTTTCAGCTGTTCTTTTAGTGTTTTCATCTCTTCAAGAATTCCAGCTGGTTCATCACAGTATGCTCCTCAATATGCTCCTTGATATGGTCCTTACTTGTCTCGGTCAACATTACGGATTTCCTCCGACGCGAAGGGCTGGTCTTCTCTTGCCTTGTCAAGCATTGGCTTGATCTTATGCTGAGCTAAAGCTGTGTTAACACAAGTAATGTAATTGTCCCAAAGATCTGTACACTCATTCTCAAGCGACTTACCTTGAAGGAACTTCTCAGTGTACCACTTATTAAAGCATTCATCGTACTGGTTTTTGGACTCGGTACACTCTGGCGCAAAAGAGACACTCATTATATTTCCCATACTAGATATGGATTGTGATGGCGGATGAGGTGCAATCTTTTGATGGATGGTTGGCGTGTATACACCGAAAATTATGGCCATAAATAATAGTACGCGCTATAATAAACACTAAACAACCTACTAATTCTCAACCTGGTCTCGTAAACCTACAAGAGCTAGACTTTTAGACCTCACAGCTACATAGTCCAACGGGAATCAAAGAAATAATCATCTCACGAATTTCTACCAGAAAATCGAATAAATATACCGAAATCTGCTGCTCATCAGGCTCAGATATCCTGTTATTAAATACCTAATACCTGATTCAATGAAGGTCTCACGCCGGAAATCAACCCTTAACTGGCGTCACCCACGTAGCGAGGAAGCTCTGTCTACCATGGCGTCAACTATGGAGCTCGAAAGAATCGAACAAGAAATTACACTCGTGCTTCAACAAATAGATCAAAATATCACCAAGTCTACAGGAATTATAAATGAAAAGATATACCCAATTCTTCGGCGGTATGCTACTGCATCGGCGTCCGCATGGGAAAATACAAGTTTCTGGAAAGATTTCCTCGAAGAAGCAGCCGATGTAGAAATTCAAGACGTAGATGAGCTGGCAGGTAAAGATACTCGTTTCAATACAATTGCTAATGCACAAAATTACCTTTCCGACGATGAAGGTCTGGCTGATCAAGATGCCGTTGTCGCTGGCGACACTAAAAAGTTTAATCCTCGCCAGGAAGAAACATCTACATGGACTGTGGAACAACAAAAACGACTCGCAGCTAAAAATGATATACAACTGTCAACTCCTCAACTACCGCCAAGAGGTAATCTTGGAACAACTACCAGTAATACCAAAGGTATTAATCTCCGTTTCGATTCCAATGACACATTTGCTCCCCCTCCACCTACTGCTCTGACTCAAATATTATCTCCAGATATGAGATCCGAGAAGCCATACCTGGTGGTATCTTTAGAAACTCATAAAATAATGATTTCTCCTCGTAAACATTCCCGCCTTTCACGTACACCAAGAATTGATACTGCTGATTCTAGACGGAGGTCTTCAATGATTCAAAATTTTATCAATTCTTCACCTACACTTCCTGAACCACCGGTCCTTTTATCTGAAATAGGTCGATTACGCCCTGAATCGTCGTCTTTATCGGAAAACTTCGAAAAACTTTCGCCCGTTGATATTTCCAAACAACTAACACCACATAAACTGCCAGATTCGAATCTTCAGCGATTCCCCAGAACTCCATTGGCATTTGGAGGAAGAGATGTATCTCGAACTCCATTAGCTGTACGTGCACGTTATGGAGATGATGATAGCGATTTGCAACCACCACCAGTTCTTGAAAATGAGAGAATTCCTTCTTCATCTGCTGCTCCCGAAGATCCTGATGATGTACCACTACCTGAACTACAAACGATCGAACTCCCTAATAGGAAAAGACCACTACCTGAAGATGATGATGAAGATAACGTCTTTCTTGATAAAACTACTTCAAAGAATTCAACTATGTATCATTCTGTAATTGAAGAACCTGTTCCTCAAACTAGATCATACCTTGATATGATTGGTAAAGTTGATGATACAACTAGCTCGCTAGATGATTCTAATAATAGCCTTGGACCAGTGCTCACAGAAAGACTAAAAAAAATAACTAAACCGTTTATAGGCGAGAGAAGATGAATACCTTACTTAAACCTTATTAAAGATATTCCTGCATGAGTGAAAAACTTTTGAAAGCTTCCATCATTAGTCATTTGAATCGGTGCGCCGAGAAGAGATTTGCAGCAAGAAGGATCCCCGCGGATTTGCCGATAGCGAAAATGATTTCGGCCCGCGTTATGCATGGAATCCACACTATGTAGTATATAAGAAATGTACATTAGCAACAAATGAAATTTAATTTTTTATTTCTGTAAAGTTAATCGATCTAACATGGGGAGAAAACCCAAAGTAAATAAAGATGAAGGTAAAAAACCCAAAGAAATTACCGAGTCAAGTGATAGCCATAGGCTAACGAGATTAATCACTGCCTGTAGAAGATGCCGGTACCGGAAAGTTAAGTGTGATAAGGCTTTACCCCGATGTGGAAATTGTGTTAAAGCTGGGGTAGACGAATGTATTTGTGTTGATGTTACTAGTGGAGAAAGCATTAGTAGATCTTTCTTGAAAGATTTAGAGACTCAACTTACCAATTTGGAAAGACAGCTTAATGAAGAAAGGGCCAAAAATAGTTCAATCAACAAGATTATGGTGAATTTTAATTTGAGAAGTGAACAAGTTCGAAGCTTGTATGAAGGGGGCGAATCAGTGAAAGACGACTCAGAAACGCTTCCTGATGTTGAATTCGTTGTTGAAAGTGTCAAAGTTTATTTTGCATCCACAAACATCCAAACTCCTATTCTACATTTTCACTACTACCTTATTCAGTACTTCAAGCCATTGTATGGAAATTTGTGGAAATCAGTACTTGGGTATTCCGATAGTGGATCAGAAGAGGCATCTCCAATCGAGGTTGACTCAAATCATCGAGAAAAGTGTTTATTCTTCTTATATATCATTTTGGCTATCCTGACTTCTTCGAATCAGCAAAAGTACTCTTTATCAGTATCTGATGGTTACAAAAAAAAGGCTCATAGGTACATCAATTCTATATGGACAGAAGATTGCGGTCCTTCATCTGGAGCTTCTGAGTTAAGTAAGCTAGAGACCTTACAGTCGGTATTACTTTTATCACAGTACGCTCTAATGAGACCTTCTTCCCCAGGTGCTTGGTACTTGATAGGTACAGCTGTTAGATTGTGTATAGATCTAGGACTTCACATGGAGTCGGGCTTTTCTACTTACAGTAATTACAATCTTGATAGAACCATGATTGCGTTTTTAGTGGAAATGAAAAGAAGATTATTCTGGTCTTGTTATGCTTTAGATAGACAGGTTTCTTCTTATTTCAAATACCCAGTGATTTTAAATGATCAGCAGATAGACGTAAGATTTCCTTCTTTATTGGATGATCTGATGATCTTGCCGCAAGCAGTAAAGAGTCAAGTTTCTACTCCAAAGCATATGCGAACGTCTCTGAAGGAAGTAACGTTACATTTTTTGAAATTAAGAATAAATCAATCGGAAATCTATAATTTTATTCACGATAAAAACAACAGAGTTGTCGACAACGAATTCAACAGAAACAGCGATGGTGATGTTTTGGAGAGTGCTAGTCTTAAAGAAGAAAGCAAGATATTACAAAAAGTTTCATTTTTCGATCAATGGAAGTTCTCCCAGCATCAAAACTTATTGAAATGGCTTAAAAGTACTCCACAGGCAGTACAGTATTTTGACAAAGCTATTTTCAATTTGAACTTTTATCAACAACTCATATTTATTTATGGATTAAGTCCAATTACCCCCGCTATTCAGCAGGAAAATCATTTTGAAATCCTACATGAAGCAGGACAACAAATAATCAGGATATATGCCAGTTTGCAGGGAGAATTGAAATTAATGAATTTTTCATGGGTGGCTATAAATAACATTTTCATGGGTGCTTCAGCGTACTTGGACCTGATTTATAATTGTACTGGAATAAGAAGCAGGACTACAGTAAGTGAAGTCGAGCAAGACTGTGACAAAGTCTATACATTTTTAGACGAGTTTCAAGACATATTTCAACAGCAAGCTCAAGATTGCAAGAGTAAGCTTAACAAACTTGCAGGGGATATTACTAGGGTATTGCAAGCGGATTCACAAAGACAGAATTCAATACACAATACCGAAATTGATCGAGGAATTGCAACTGAATATGGTACTGGTACTTACAGTATGACTCCAGGCTATTCTGGTTTTACTCCTATAGATCACACGACATATGGAGAAGCATTTACACCCAGTATTTTTGGAAATGAAATTCTTACAGATGCCAATTTGACGTTTGGCGACAATTACGATAGAACAGCTATTGCCTACAGCGAATCACTCGATCCGGAATTTGGAGGCTAGTCAAGGATGACTAAAGAAAGGGAAGCTAATAAGTGCTTCAAATCAAAACGGTTGGTATTATTATTTATTGGAATTTACTTCTTTATTTTATTTTCATTTCAAAGGATGCTAGTATATGATCATGTACAAGATGTAGAAAGTTTCTTTATATAGTACAATTTTATATAACAAATGCATAAGGTATCTACAACAATTGCTCTTGACTTTGCAGTGTTAGACAATCAGTAGTATTTGCAAAATACAATAGCGCCTTTTCATAGATGAAATTTCAAAGTATTTTGCACCCAAATCAAATCAATAATCATGATAAGAATTCAAGCCACTGGGCCTCATAACGGTGACAGTATTTTGGAAAAGAACAAATCAAGGCCCTTCTATTTGCTTATTACCTGATGCGGATGATGTAGTAAGACTGCCAATTTTTTGGAACCCGCCCGATCGGGAATATTACAAATATACGCACTGTGATTGGGTGAGACTCTGCACGTGACCATTCTGGGCTGATGTCCCAAATGGTTAGTTGCAAAATAAAGCGATGTCTATAAATATGAATTAATCGCCTTATCTAAATCTTTATTCTTCTTCATCTAGATTCAAATTAATCTTAATACAACAAAATGGCCTGTTCTGCTGCTGAATGTGTTTGTGCTAAAAAATCCACTTGTTCTTGTGGAAAACAAGCTGCTTTAAACTGTAACTGTGAAAAAGCTAGCGTTGAAAATGTTACTCCTGCTTCTGATAACTCTTGTGCATGTGGTTTAAGAGCCAAAGGAAATTGTACCTGTGGTGTTGCCGATGACGCTTGCGCCAGAGAAGGTGAAGTTGATTTCACCAACTTGAAGTAAGTTTCCTTAAACAATAAACATCTCGCTTATGCATCGAGACAACTTGTCGCTAAGACAACTTGTCGTTTAAAGTTACTCATACTCTCGAGTAAATACTAATTGTCTATTTATTAATGTATACTTAATGACTTTTGAAGAAACGTCGCAATTAACAAGATCTTAACTGTAAAATACAAACATCAACTAATACAAGCGTCTCAAAATCACGCATACTAGGCAAGTCATACTAGTAGTTAGTCCTTGTGGTGTATGAGTCTATTCCGTAAGCTTTGAGTCGTAACAATTGATGTATTTCTCGCATCGGATATTCCTCTACACTAATCGAATCATCGAAGTGCTAGCTTATGTTGATAGAATCACAAAAATTTGATATCTAATCCGCAAGTTTATACCTCCACAATATATATCTTCCTATGATATAACGATAGACGGTAAAATTCCATTTCTAGCCCATTCTACGTAGCCGAGAAAGAAAAATACGAGCTGTTCCCTTCAAATTTTGAAGCGCTTTTAGCATGGCAGGGAAGATATCTGATCTACTTGCAGGATCTGGGTAGCTTAACTATGGGTGTACGGGTTGTTGCCACAGCAACGGGAAAATAGTTTCTATTTTAATAGGTATCGCTGAGATTTGTTGCAAATGGAAAGTACATCGCCACTTTTCTTTTTGTCGTATCTTGATCGGATCAGTTTCAAACATTTACAAGGCCTATAGTTGTGATAGAACCTCTACAAAGGACCCAAAAGGTTATTTAGGTAAATCTCCACCTTCTAATGGATGGGCAGGTGTAAAAATTATTTGTGTGGAGTGATTGCAAAAGTTGCAAAACAAAGCTCGTACGACCACTTTTATAAAAATTGTTTTTGAAAATTTTGCATTAACTTGAAAAATTTTTGGTCGGCCATGTCCTAATCGATAATGCTGCTTAGTATAAAAACATATAAACCAAATAACCTGCCCGATATTTGTGGTTTACAATAACGAAGTTCAGATTCATGGTCAGACGCACGAGTAGAACAAAATCCATACCTCTTCCACTTCCAAAACCATTCTGGGCCATTAAGGCATTTTAGGACGCTGGAAGAAGCAGATATTTGTAGTAGATATGTTGGGCTATGTATATGGAGAGTCACAGCTCAATATCATGTATTGTGTGCAAGTGCTGGGCACTCTTACAAAGGGAAAATTGCAAAAAATGAGATTTTTGCTATTTTTTAGGCATTTTTCGAGCACAAACCGATCAAATCTGCCAATTTTGAGAATCGAGCGTCAGAATTTTATTTCGAAGTCTCAGACACTCAGAAGATACTTGTTTTAAAATTTGTCACTTTTCTTATCTTCTCTTTCGTGGCTGAGGAATGTCAACAAGGGCGGAAAGTGTCGAATGTAATCTGAAAGACTTTGGGTCCATATCGTAGCAATTGATGTAGTTATCGAGGCTTTCAACCCGGTAGTCTTATCGAATTATCAATATTTACAGACTTCCAGCTAATATCTTGATTTTCCTACTATTAATGAGCAGCCAGTACCTTCAAAAAGCTCAAGTACCGTCTTTATTCAATTTGTCTAATTTTTGAGCTTTAAGATTTTTGTCTGTATTTTATTTATTTATCGCTGACAATTGTTCACATTTTGCAGTATTTCATTATTTTTACATTTTTTGCACTTTTTTGTACTTAATTAGATTTTTACCAATTATATCGATTTGAGATTACGTAATGACCAAACAATTATATTGCTTCATTCTAGGTACTCACGCCTTCCGAATACCTATTTTTGTTCATAGTTTTGTATATACTCCTTGTACCTTGGTTTTCTAAAAATTATTTCGTATATCATTCCCACCGTCTCCCCACAAAGCACAATCGGTCTCAATTTTCATCCGCTCATATTTTCTTTAGTCTCATTCTCAGGACTCTTTCCCTTCCTGATTCACCAACTAATTCTCTCATGGCTAGAAGACCCTCGGGTATCCAGAGAGAGGTTCTTAAACTATACCGGAACTGTTTCCGGACAATAAGGACAAAACCCATTGAATTCCAGCCACATTGGCGAGAGTATGTTCGAACAGAATTCAAGAAACATAAAGACATCAGCAAACGATCGTTTTCAGTTATCGAGCATTTGACCAGAGTAGGCCATAAACGGTTCGAGCTTTTACAGAATCCCCAGATCAAAGACGTTCACTAATCCTAATAATTACATATTAAAAATCATTGCATCTGTACATAAAATACATGTTATTACTATTACTCTATCTATAGCCATCAAAGACTTTATCAAAGTTACTGAGCAAAAACTCAGTGGCATCATTACGGTGACCCATATCTGTCATTTCCTTTTCTCCTGTAGCGTCTCTAGCAATAGTAGGAGCAAAGACAACAGAGAGATTCTTGAATCCCATTCTGTTGATAGACTGGTAAGAATCAACAAGACATAAATGCTTACACAATAAGTATAATGCGTGTTTGTTAGCGACAGGAAGTTTATTTATGACTTTTGTCCTTAAATCGCTCAACTTCTTTTCTGGTGACAGACCAGCATTTTGTGAACTCACCTTTATAAACTCATCATAGACACTGAAAGAAATTAATGGGTCAGGAAGTTTACGGAAGTACCTCTTTAATGCCGAGGTTACTGCATTTATGTCAACGTCGATAGCTTCATTTAACTTATTCACTAATTTTTCGTCAATTTTACCACTGTTATCCACGGTGATGTTTCCAAATGCGTTTTCAATAGACACAATGGCAGAGTTTCCGCCTGAAATACGATAAATTCCCTCCATATCCAAACCTCTTTTTTCAACTTCTTCTAAACATTTGGTGATGATGAGTGGAACTCTTTCGTTCTCATAGTCTGCTCTACGCTGAATAGTTGAAGTGAACAAAGGAGCATTGGTAAGCGGTCCATTTTCTGAGATTGACAGAATATCATTATTACTGTTGCTATTGTTTCCGTTAATAAACGAGTCAAGTAAATTCGTGGATCTGGACTTTGTTATGAATGATCCTAAACTCTTTTTAGAGTCGTAGTCATTTGGATCAAGCGAGTCGTGTTCCATTCCGGGTCCATGAATAATAGTTGGCCCATTGACTTTTGGTCTTCTCCAAAACTTCAACCTTGTAGCCTTGTGAGTTTCAACATTATTGGTTTCATCAGAGGTAGTTTCTGAATACGGAGCTCCTGCAACCAAAGAAGATGAAGAGTTAGATGTAAGATTAGTGTAGTTAGAATTATTGACACTCGTACTAGATGTCCTGATGGGATCTAAGGCAGCGTCATGAGTAGATCCTCTTCTTGGAATTGGAGGCGTAGGAGACAGAGATGTGTTGATACTGGTACTGCTGCTGATTCCATTGGCACTTAAATGGCTTAATCTGTCTTTAACAGAAATTTCCAATTTGTGGTTTTCCTCCGAAAGACTTTGATTGATGTCCAAGAGTTTCTTCTTCTTCAATTCAAGGTTCGAAATGTCCTTAGTGAGATTGTTATAGTGTAAATTTTCAGTAGCTATAGTGGACAGAAGCTGTCTTAAGTTATCATTGAGTTTAGACTTTTCTCCAGCGAGTTTCTTTATTTCGGCAGCCAACGATTGTTTCTGACCTTCAAAGTGATAGATATCAATCTTCATTTGCCTCAACTCCGATTCTAGTCTCTGTATATCCACCTGTTGTGGGACTCCATTAGAGTCAGGGATAGTGAAGAATGGAGTATCGGAAGCGGAAGAAGATCTCATGTGTTCTCTGTTGAATCCGATTTGGTTCATTGGAGAAGTAAATGGTAACGGAGGTGTTGTGAAGGCAGAAGCATTTGATATAGACCCATCCGAAACATGACGAGAGTGTCCTCTATTTAAACTTCCGGAAGCATCCTCTTTTTGTTTGAAGAATCCAAACTTGCTTGTGAGTCCCGAGCTGCTTCCCCCTGAAACCGATCTCTTATGCTTAAGACTAATCTTTGGAGTTCGTATAAGCGTATTCTTTCTGGATATGGACAGAGGAGGCACACTTTCATCAGCAATTGTATCTTCGAGGTTGGTAATAGCAGGAGTTGTGTTTCCAATGATTCTACTGGATCGCTGACTTCTCTTTCCTGTTTCGTAGTCCACGCCCTCTAGTCCCAAACCTTTAGGTTCGGTACTGAATCGTCTAGAGTCTATGGAACGAGGAGTATCCGATATTTTTGTGTCATTAGGTCTCACGGGAGTAGAAGGAACAGATGGTAATGGAAGTTTTGGTGGAGGTGATGCAATGGAACCAGATGGAGGAGGTTTTCTTCTTGGAGTAGTGGCCACAGGAATGGTTTCTTCAATTTGAGAACTTTGTGATAGTAGGTCATCATTTGTTTCCAATACCCTTGCCTGTCGATTAGCTTTGGCCATAGGAGATGGGCAGTTTGAGCGACCTTTTTGATCGTCTAGTACTGTAAGATTACCATTTTCTAATTTGGAAGGTGAAGATGCAGGCGAATGGAAGTTGTTGTTGGCATTATGGAATTGATTATCGTGGAATTGATTAGGTGAAAGAATCAAAAGATTTTTACCTTTAAAAGATGCCAAATTATTCAGAGGAGTTTCAAAAGATGCCAAATTATTCAAGGGAGTAGCAAAAGTTTCAGATTCATTAAGAGGAGTATCAAAAGTTGGTTGTTGGCGATGTCTTGGAGTCAAATCTACGGGAGGTTCCAAAGTTGACTTATTTTCTGATTTGATCTTGGTTCGAGGAGTGTTTGGTTCACTAATAAAGTCTATGATATCAAAAATAAGACCATCATCTTCAAGGGGAGTCTGATTAAGAGGTCTTTCATGTTCGTAGATTGAGTGAGGGTCCTTTATATCCTTCTTTCCAGCGGCTCGTTTTGATAATTCTTCATCGCTATCATTAACTTCCTCTATTGAGTAATCAAGATCGCTAGCTGGAGGATGTGGCGGATACATCTTTTCATTTTGAGAATCTGTTGTTGCTACCGATAAGTGAGAAGTGGAAACGGATGCAAGAGAAGTTTCAGTCTTTGAAGATTGAACCGAATCACGAGAAGGTTGAAGAGGAGGAAGTGGTAAAATTTTATCCTTTGCCACACTTGAAGATGATCTATTTGGTTGAGAAAAGAGTTCATTCCCACTATTGTTGTAACTACTTCTTTTGCTAGGAGGATTACTAAGTTTTGGAGTTGAATGATTTGAAATATCTTGAAGATGACGAAGATCATGAGATTGTTGATCATGAGCTCTTTGTTGTTCAAGTAATGCTAACTGTCTTTTCTTTAAATCAACTTTCTTCTTCTTAGCAACCAATTTTTCATGGCAGCTCATGCAAAATAACCCTTTTGAAGTTCGGGCATAACGTAAATCTTCAATTTTTAATTTACAAGCTCGACATTTAAAACAAGATGAACAATAAGCTTGATCTCCAGTAAGAATTGCTAAATCGTCAATTTTTTTACCACACTGTTTACAATTATAAGAACAGTTAGAACATATTAAGTTCCCATTTCCTAATACCAAAAAATTTGAATTACATCCAAGAGACGAATTACATTTTGAGCATTTAAAACAATTTATATGCCATCTATCATCTCCTAATTCATAGGCATGGCCTTCATAAATTGGTAAGTTACACTTCTTACACGATTGAAGACTACCATCATGGGATACTTCGTGGGTGTAACTAATGTCAGACATAGTTGGAAGTTGGGGATGAAAAAAGATTGTATAAATGAAAAGTTAGGAGGTTAGACGGAAGTACTGCGAGGAAAATCCTGGACACGTTTTAAGCCAGAATGAAGTCGTAACACCGGAAAACGACAAGTTTTGAAACAATTTATGAAACAAATGGATAGATGAAGTAAGTATTGATATTAAACTTTAGTTTGTAGATTAGTAAGTCTCAAGCGGAACAACGTGGAACGACGTAGGTCAAAAGTATGATATTTAGTTGATACCTTATCGAGAATTACAAACCCGGTAATAACAAGGTCTAGACAAAGATATAGCACGTAAAAGAGAGAAGACGATAGTAGACGACGATAAACGGGATTAGTGACAATGACGAGACGAATAGTTTGAAATTTACAAGCTTATGATAGAAGTTGGCGTGTGGGTGTCAAACACGTCTTTATTCCCCAATAGGAAGTAGGTGGAACTGCGAGGGTTTGGCTAAAGATAAGACGGCAGAAGCTACATTCAGAGACAGACGAGAACTAACAAAGACATAATAGATCAGAAAAGATCAGAAATATAGGTGTTTTTCAGAGTCACAGTTACAAGGTCAATTTCGGTGAATACCGGTTGGAGGGTCGGGCGTAGAAATGTAGATGGCTATGTTACCGTAGGCGTAGCGTCTGGTCCCTGCATTGGGTCCGCGATCGTATATATTTGGCCGGCCGTCGCCAGGGCCGGGCCGACCCATCGATACGCTCGGTCGATATCTCAACCAAGGTGCCCATAGCTGTCAAGCACCCAACCGCCTCATGGACCAATAAATGGGCAGCCACAGCAGGTTAACCTAAATAATACAAACAAGGCAGACAATCACCTAATAATAAGTGGAGGCGAGTGAAGACAATGTAATAGTCATAACATTGGGCAGTGGATGGCATGGTAGCCGTCAAGCGACCGTGGACGGTAGTAAACGGGTCGACAGGTGGACAAGGGTGGTGAATAGGCTGGTGAATAGGTAGAGAGGTCAACTGTATAAATGTAGTAGACATAATTAAGGAGGTGCTCACGGAACATTAACGGTCTCAAAGCCGATCCAATTGACTGTGAATTAGCTTTGGAACTGTTGTTTTGGAGTTATACTTGTGGCACTAGCTGTTGCTTTGACAGCTTAACGTGAAACGTGATAGGCTAGCAATTGCAGGAGAATGTTGTTTCTTTGTTGATATTTTCTACAGTTTTCTTCCCCTTTTATTTGTCTTGTTGCCGTCCCTACAATACTGAAAAGTTATCAAATGCCGTATACAATTAAAATATGTAGTCTATAGAGTAAATTGGCCATTCAAGCCAGCTTCGAGCCAGGCTTCTTATAACCTCATTTTCATCTTCTCCGTTTTGGGGTCTTTGGTTCCTTATGGGCTGAAATCCGCCAACTTTTTGTTATCACCCTGACTCAGATCGATCTTCCAATCATCAACACCTGACCAATCGACGTGAATTTTCCTCATGTGTGACATATCGGTGTTCTTTAAGAAATTACTTCTTTCTTTCATCCATTTATCTTGAACGTCATCGAATGCCTTATCCCAAACTTTATCATATACTTTCTTTATTTTTGCTTCTTCCTTTTGTCTTACTTCTTCTAATGCCATCCACTCCATATGTTTTAAATCATCTGAAGATGGCTCGTAAATGTGCCAGATAACATAATGAGGTAATCCAATTACTGAATACCCCATTCTTTTACTTAATTTACCAAAAGCTTCAGTTTCAGCATGTTTTTCAAATGAAAATGCTGGGAAATGTGAACCAGTTCTGAAAACTTTAGCTTTTGACAAGATTGAAACACCTCCAATTCCATCAAGTTCCATTTCAACTTCTGGATCTCCATATGGGTCTCGTAAATAAGCTAAATGTGGTCTCCATGTTTGATATTCAACGTATCCTTCAACAATACAAGCATCTTCATCTAAACTATCAGCAAGTTGTAATCCACCGTCACTTTCTTGCCAGGAATTTAAATCGTAAGGTTGTTGGTTTCCTAACCAATCAGGTAATGGTCTCCAAACGTTTGGAACAATAACGTCTTTATCATGGTGCATTAAATCTTCAAGAATAGTTGGAGGAACGGTTTCAACATCTGCATCTCTCCAGTAAACGTAAGAATGTGTAGGTTTTATAGCCACTGACCAAAGCCAATTTCTAGCTTGAGCCATAAGTTTACGTCTTGGTCCTTGAGCAGCAAATCCATGTCTGTCACTAAAACTTTGACCAATAATTTGACCAAAATCTTTCTCAAAAATTTCAATTTCACCAAATCTCATGGCAGTATTAGGATCATTTTGAACTTCATTAAGGTGCTTTTTCAATGATCCCATAGTATCATCAGAAGAATCACTTACAAGGAATGCCAAGTCAATAAGATGATGTGGATATGTTAGGTTTTTCATATGACCGAAAAACATAGGTAAATGAGCAGCAGCATCTCTAAGAGGTACACAAAATAGAACTCTTTCTTCACGCTGCCAACCATCAGATGAACCTACGTAATTTGCAAGGTCAAAATATTCAATATCAGGATTTGAAGAGAAATCGGGAGCATATAGTTGACTCAGAGGGATTAATTTAATGAAGGTTAAAAATGTAATTATTATGAATAGTATGGCTATTTTTGTTCGATGAACAGCATACAATGCTGCCATTTTAGGTCGAGGCTTATCCTTTTCGTAAGGCCCCATTAGATAGTGAAGTAGTGATGATGGTGATGTTTCAATAACGAGAATTGTGTGCAGGAGAAATTGACGGAGGACCACGCCTAGAATAGATTTGGGCGAAGCACGTTAAAACAAATTTATCAAATTATTGGCATGCAGGATTAAATCAAATTTATTGTGATGTCGCACTACCCTAAATCAGGGTTTAAATTAGGTTGCAAATATTGATCGTAATCATTCGGTGATAAACTCAGTCCTAATACAAAAGGTTTATTGAATGAGGGGTAAATAAATGCTGTCTTTTGTATAAAAGGAGGACGATCTGCTGTTTTTCAGTCGTAAATGAGAGAGAGAGAGAGCGAGAGTAGTTTATTTTTGATATATCGTGTTTTTATCTAAACGCCAAAAAATCGCCAGAAGTACGGATCAATAGAATAGTACGGGTACCAGAGACTAAAACGTAGAAGTAGTAAGTCTAATACAAGGTCTAAGTTTGGTAAATGTTCATAAAAGGTACGGGTCTACTTATAAGTATATATCAACAGAAAAAAATACAAATATTTCGAGACCACTGGCATCAAGTGACATTCTCGCTACACTCAGCATCAAGCTCGTATTGATGTAGCATCGATTGAAACAAGATACTTAGTATAAACTGTATAGTAGCAGAAGTCTGATCGAACATTACACCCGTGCACCACAAACAACAACGCGTAATTGTATGCACACCAAATCAACAACCATCACAACTACTACACTATAATCGTATGAAGGTAGAAGAGCTCATTATTGACGGGTTCAAGTCGTATGCGACCCGTACGGTTGTTTCTGGTTGGGATGGACAGTTCAACGCAATCACCGGACTTAACGGATCGGGAAAATCCAATATTTTAGATGCCATTTGTTTCGTTTTAGGAATTGCATCAATGCAAACGGTTCGTGCTGCTAGTCTTCAAGACTTAATCTACAAAAGAGGACAGGCCGGTGTCACGAAGGCCAGTGTGACAATAGTTTTTGATAATCTGGAGGTTTCTAAACTGCCAATTGGATTTGAAGCATCTCCAAAGATTTCAGTAACAAGACAAATTATTCTTGGAGGACTGTCGAAATATCTTGTAAATGGACACAAAGCACAACAACAGACGGTGCTTAATCTTTTCCAGTCGGTTCAGCTTAATATTAATAATCCAAATTTTCTTATTATGCAAGGAAAGATTACTAAAGTTCTCAATATGAAACCAGCAGAAATCTTAGCGTTAATTGAAGAAGCAGCAGGAACTAGAACGTTTGAAGAAAGGAAAGATAAGGCAGCAAAGACTATGGCGAAGAAAGATGCTAAATTGGCTGAAATTAGAACCCTTTTAAAAGAAGAAATGGAACCAAAACTTGAAAGATTCCGTAGAGATAAAAGAATATTCCTTGAGTTTCAACAAGTTCAAACCGACTTGGAAACCATGGAACGAGTGGTGGCTGCCGGTGACTACACTGCGTGCTCTCGACGGTATGCAGATGGAATGGCACAGGTGGAAAATAGAACTGAGTCTATGGATAGACTTGAACAGAATAAGTCCAGGTTATCGGCGGAAATTGATCATTTAAATGCAGATTTAGAATCGGTAAAGATCCAGAGAAAGAACGAGCTGCTTGCCGATGGAACAATCAAACAATTACAGTCATTGGAAAATGAATTATCAGATACTTTAACTCGACTTGCTACAGCACGAGATATCGCCAACGATAATTTAAAGCTGGAACGAAACCGACACGCCCAATTCGTCGCCAGACATACTCAGCTCCAGAACGATACCGAGTCGTCGGCCGACGTTTATGCTGGACGGGAAAAAGCATATGTTTCCGCTAACGAATCATTACGAAAGATTAAGTCTGACTTCCAGTCAAAAGAAGAACTTCTTTCTACTCTTGCTACGGGAGTTTCTGCCAAGGGAACTGACGGTGGGTACATGGCGCAACTCAAAGCCGCCAAGGCCAAGTTGAATGATGCTACAGTTTTCGTTCAAACTTCAAACTTGAAGATTTCACACCTTCAAAAAACTATTGCCAGCGATAGCACCCGGTTAAACCGGGCTCGTGCCGATAATCAGGAACTTATCGACCGAATTGCAGCCCATCAAAAGGTTGTGGCTGAGAAAGAGTCACAATTAGCTGCTCACGGCTACGATCCAACTCGTGTATCACAACTTCGCCAGCAAAAATCATCGGTTTCTGGCCAAATAAATAAACTATCAGCCGACCTCGACCGTATTCGTCGTGAAGCTGGCCATATTGACTTTGTTTATACTCGACCAAGTTCCGATTTCGACGATAGCCAAGTTCGAGGAGTGGCAGTTCAATTATTCAACTTAAATGACGCTGCTGCCGACCTGGCATTGGCCCTTCAGGTTTGCGCTGGTGGAAGACTTTTCAACGTGGTGGTTGATACCTCGGAAGTGGCTCTGGCGCTACTTGAAAAAGGTCAGTTAAAGAAAAGAGTCACCATAATTCCTCTTGATAAAATCAATGCTAGAACTACACCTTCAAATACTGTGAATTACGCTAAAAGTCTTTGTCCAGGAAGTGTAGAACTCGCTTTGAATATGATTGACTTTGATAATGAACTCAATAAAGCTATGGCGTATATTTTTGGGTCTACATTTATTTGTAATGATCCAACTACTGCTAAAACGATTACTTTTGATCCCAAAATTAGATCTCGGTCCATCACCACAGACGGTGATGTCTATGACCCCGAAGGAAACCTATCTGGAGGATCTAGGCTGTCGGGAAGGTCAATATTGATCACAATGCAAAAATATAATACTGTAGCCCGTCAAATCAAGGAATTGAAACAGGAACTCGATGTGGTGACGTTAGAGCTTCTGAAATTTGATAAATTGAGTAACACCACCAAGGAATTAGAAAGAGAAATCAATTTAAGTAAGCATGAATTGAGTCTTCTTCAAAGAAAATTAGATACTAATCCATCATCTTCAATTTTAAAAGAGAATGAAAATAATCAAAAGGCTATAGACTCTCTTACACAGCAAGTTAGTGAAACAAACCAGCAGATTTCACAGTATGAACAAGAAGTTCGTGAGATTGAAACCGACATGGCGGAATTCAGTAGCGATAAAGGATCTAAATTGAAAAATCTCGAGAAAGAAGTTGGTAAACTTCGTCAGAAAGTAATTGAACAGGAACAACATATCAACGAAGAGTCCGATAGGTTTCAAACACTTCAAATCGAAGCCGAACAACGACAAGCGGATCTTCAAACCGTTGCCGAGTCAATTGAGTCGTCGGAAAAGGCAATTGAAGAAGCCGAAAAGACAATCGGAGAACTTGATGGTAAAATCGCTAAACACACCGAAGAATTGACTTCGGCCAAGACCAGATTGGAGGAGGAACAACTGGCACTCTTGGGATTGAATGAAGAAATCAACGAACTCAGTAGCGTTATTGAAGCCAAAAATAAAGAACTTCATGAAACCGAACTTTCAATCCAAAAACTCACTCACGACTTGGATAAGTCGACCGCCGTGACCCTGCAGTTGAAGAAAAAACTAGACAGTATAATTGAGCAGCACGAATGGGTTCTTGATACCAATGTACTCAATTCCATTACTCAACAGTACCCTGACGTAAACCTTGAGGAATGCCATGAGCAAATGACAGCTTTGGAGGAGAGATTCCACTCAATGAAGCGGAAAGTAAACCCCAATATCATGAACATGATCGATAACGTTGAGAAGAAGGAGCTGGCACTTAAAAATATGATTAGGACTATCGAAAAGGATAAGGCCAAGATTGAAGAAACCATTGAGAAATTAAATGGCTACAAACGAGATACTCTCGACTCTACGTATAAGAAAGTATCAGGAGATTTTGGGAATATATTTGCTGATTTACTCCCAGGATCATTCACAAAACTCGTTCCTATTGATGCTCTGGACGTTACTAAAGGTCTTGAAGTTAAAGTCAAGCTTGGACCGGTTTGGAAAGAGAGTTTGGTTGAACTTTCAGGAGGTCAACGATCACTTATTGCCCTCTCGCTCATTATGGCATTACTTCAATTCAAACCGGCTCCGATGTATATCCTAGACGAAGTTGATGCAGCGCTTGATCTCTCACATACTCAAAATATCGGACACCTTATCAAGACACGATTCAAAGGATCGCAATTCATCGTGGTGTCATTGAAAGAAGGGATGTTCACCAACGCGAATCGTGTTTTCAGAACCAGGTTTCAGGACGGAACTTCTATAGTTTCGGTGATGTAAGATGCGATACGATGAGATGAGGTTAAAAATAGATGAGTCAAAAATAGATGAGTCAAAAATAGATGCGTAGCATCAGTTTGCTACAGTCGCCAAAGCAGAATTTCCAGCCTAGGATCTTGTGGTTCATCAACACACGGCTGGTTGTAGCTGAGTCGTTGGCTCGAGGCTGAGACCGAATCATGGCTTGGCCCAAGCCTTGTGCGACTGAACCAGGCTGATGAACAGGCGATGAACCAGGCTCATTTGATGGGAACCAGGCTCATTCGAAGGATGAGTGAGTATATATTGATGGTTTCGGGCGTGGAAAATGTTTTCCAATCCCTGAAGCTGTTTTGACTGTTCCCAAGCTATTTTAGCTAAGTTTTTTTCAAATTCAAATTTCAATTCAACCCTCTTCAATGATCTTCTTTCTCCCTGTTCTCTTCCTCGCCCTAGTGGCTGCTGAAGAAGGCGTTTCTGCCACTGCATCTACTGCCATATACACAGAAGCTGTTACTTCTACATATACTGGGAGTTTATTCTCCACCATGTTCGCGTACACTGGAAATTCTACCGAATACTTCACCATCAACAACACCACCTATACCGTGACCGCCAACGAGTCCGTCACCATCACCAACTGCCCGTGCACCTTCACCACGCAGTCAATGGTGACAACCGCATACACCAACACCAGTTATGCTTCAGATTACTGGTATACCGTAAATGAGACATCCACCGCATCTTCGTCGGAAAGTATCTTGACAGGAACGTTTATTCAGCTGACCAAGACGGCTGGCGCCGAGCGAGTGCACCCTGTGGTGTGGGCGGTGCCACTTGCTGTTGTGGGTCAGTTGCTCTAGACGATGTGGAGGGATATGGACGGAGATGGACGGAGATGTAGAGTATTTAGCATAGCATAAAAGTAATACATATGAATGATTCGACACAAAGTAGAAGCAGCACGAACTGGGGATTCTGCCGAATGTAGAAGATGAGAAGATGAGAAGGTGCCTTCCTACAGAATAGCTAATTGAGAGTAGGGTTTAAAGTATTATCCACAGTTTAGAGAGTAAGTATAGAGAGTAAGTATGGGAATATAAAGTGGTAATTTTGGTACGGAAAAAACACCCGCATGCCATCTCTATACCCCCACCATCATAACTTCCAACCATTTCATCACCTTTCCCTCTTTTTACGGTCCTGGTGGGGTCTTTTATTTCGAGGTGTATGTTGCAACCTTTTTGCAACCTTTTTGCAACCATTTCTCAAACCTCGATTTATCCCCAACAACTATCTTTTCCTATTGATAACCAGTAGGTAACCTCTGACTTTCAAGCGACCTTAAGTCACAGCCAAAAAGATAGTCTGATCATATTTGATCCCAACCCTTGTTTTGTTACAAGAAAAATGACTTTTAACAGAACTCCAGCTTATCCAGCTTTGTGGACTGACCAAGGTCCTGGTGAATTGAGTAACTACTACTCCAAGCCAGTCACCTTATGTGTTAGACCCAGCATGATGCCTGCGCAACCTCTCAACCCTCTGCCTCTTTCTCCAACTGGAGATTTTTACCATGACGTTGAGCAACCTGGCAAATTCAAATCCGTGAGAAATCAACCTCCTCCGGTTCCACCTAGACCTGTACCAAACCCGTCTAAAACCTCTAGAACCCTTCCTCAACGCCCTGACAATCTCACCTCGTGGGATAAATATTTAAGCGAAGAAATCAAGGAAAGTATTGCTAGAGGTAGAGCAAAACACCAAGCTGCCATTCTGAGACATCCTCCAGAATTCGGAAAAGATATTGGAACTGCAGGTGAAAAACTCCTTGCCAAACGTAAACGTAGGGCATGGAGAGCCATGAGAGTTATGCCCACTTCACAACTCCCTTTTGGTGATCAATTGCTGGAATTAAAAGATAAGGAAAAATTCAGTGAATGGTATTCTGCTTGCTCAGACCATTTAATGGAATCTCCTGTCCCAAAAAGAAAGTTATACCCCTGGAAAATTGCCCAGGTCTTGGGATACAAAGTTCCTTCAAAAGATCTTGTATTTGAATCACCATCGTCTGGTAAATCGGACCCACCACCACCAATTATTTCAGATGAAAATGGAAATGCCGCTCTTCCAAATTCATCTTACCCTGTTACCTTCTCTGAACCACCCACCCCCTCTGAAACTGCCTCTTTATATACTTATAATTCAGCTGTTGCCAAGGCTGCTGCTGAACTAGCACTTGCTCTGGCTTCGGCTCCCTCAAACTTTTCTGAATCCTCAACCTTGATTAGCGAAACTTCAGTAGCTAACAAGGAACAAGATCCAATTACAGAAACTTTAGATACTCCTACCGAGCTCACTTCAATTATGACTAAGGAAGAAAGTACTGAACCTGTTTCAAAGGTTGAAATTACCACCGTTGAACAGAAATTACCTTCCTCTAGTTGTGCTCCTAAGGAACCAGAAAAAACTTTGGAACCTTGTAAGGATACCGAATTGTATCAACAAACCACACTTTCCAAGCCTAAGATCATTAGAGATGATAAGGCCACTCCTGGTTACAATTTGGATCAGAAATTGACTCCTTCAAGAGTCAAAAACATGGTTCATGTTTATGAATCAATTCAATTTAAAGCTACTTCTAATCCAAGTATCTACAAATCCAAGGTCTTGACTGCTCCAAGTACTTCAGCCGCCAACATGGAAGCTTTCACCAAGAACTACGTCAGACCAAAGTACTGTGTTCTTGACGAAATCAAAAAGCACTTGACTCCAAGTCAGCTTTCAGTCTTTGATGAAAAAGATATGTCAGATACCCACAGTACTTCTGGAAATTTAAACCCATTATCATCAGCTCAAGCTGATGTGGCTCTTACTATCCAGAACTACATTAGACCCAAGTACCGTGCTGATCAATTGATTGGAAGTTACTTGACTCCAAGACAAGTTTCAATCTTTGATGATAATGAAGACAATGAAGACATTGTTCACGGTACTCAAGAGCTGGAACCATCACCTACGCTCCCAAGTAATACCACTACTAATACTGCAGTATCTGATGTTCCTTCTTGTAATGCTGCTACTGTTGCTGCTCCTGCTCCAGTTTCTGTTGTTGCTTTTCCTAAAAAACGTAAATTAGGCTTCAAACGTGCTTTCGAACACGGTAAAAACTTATTGTCGCCAGAAGATAAGGAAAATATTAGACCAACACAGATCTGTCGCAAACTTCCACCAGTTCCTGGTCCTAATGGTGCTGTTTCTCCATTGAAACCCCATAATGAAAAAGGTGTTTGTGGACCAAATTTGAAACCAAAATTTGCAACCAAATCAATTTTAATGGCAAATCGCCATGAAATTACTGGTAAAAAGCACAAAAAGGTTGGGTTCACTCCACCTGATCCAGGAAATGTAAGATTGTTTTACCAAAATGATTCTACTGCTGTTGTTGGTGATGTTGCAACAATTAAAACTTACACTGACGAATTTAGAATTCTTGAGTACAACGAGTACTTAACCTATGGTAAAAAAGAGTACTAAGTTTTAAATCCGTCATAATACAAAGCGACATTCATTCAAGTGAAAAGCACTCAAGTTTGCTGCTTCTGTCTTGATAAAAGTGACCTTCTTCTGAGGATGAAGAAGTGTACCTTTGATGAGAATATAGCTAACTATCCGACTTATCCGGACAGTCAGGAGAAAAGGCTTTATCCGATTCAGTCAAGACACCTGTCAAGCCCCATTCTTGAGTGGTACAAGGCTATCATTGTTTAGTTGAAGGAACCTATTTGTCATCTTTGGTCGGGTGATAAATTTGTGACCGAGGCGATACAGTGAAAGCTAAGTATGATCTTGTAATGAATTTATCAATGTATTATCAATGTATTATCTTGTGTACTTTGCAGCGTTTATGGGTGACGTAGAAGTAGGAGTTTATGGTTGACTAAGTCTTTCGGGACATTGAGTAAATTTTAGAAAAAAAAAAGGTATAAGTAACACTATGTGATTTAGAAGTCACATATTGTGAGTCAGTTTAGACATTAGAGCTCCTTTCAAGGCATTTGGAGTCTATGAGACACTTTAGCTGAGCGGCAACTTGAGCTAGAGTCATCTCTTGGAGTATTATGGTAACACTTAGATTGATTTTAAAAATTGTTTAGCTTGATTTTATATTTGTTTAATATTGTAGTCTTCGTAGGCAAACTTGTACCTATTAGTGCTAGAGCTGTGGTGGAAGGATTGCAGTAAGGGTTGAGTTGCAATGAAGCATTCAGTGATTTTTCAAAGAAGCTTTAAGACCAGATTGCACAGGAGTTTGCAGCCAACTTTCAAGCATAGTCAGATCCACTCACACCAAGACTAGTTACAGCATAATGTAACTTCAATTACTCTCATGGAATCACCTCACAAGCTATGGTCAAGACCCAATAGAGCGTTCAGCTTACAAGGATTAGTACGAAGTGAAAAATGCAACAATTCCATCGACTGGACGGCACTCCCGGAGGAGCACAAGTTAGTACGTATGTACACAAGTTAGTACGTATGTACACAAAGAAAGAGCCAAACACAACTGCCGTGGTTCTGCTCTCAGGGCTCCAATTACCCACAGAGCCTCCTCTACTGACAATCCCCTTTCACCAATTGTCTCGTCTGCCTCAATCTGCCAACACCAACAATTTGAGTGTCTTTTCATTGTCCCCTATTTCTACAACCAGTCATCTTATTGCCAAGGCCAGTTTCCGGGGCTCTACTGCAGGGCCTGACTGCAGGGCTTCTGGCTAGCTCATTAGGTTTTACATCAAGGCTTGATGCCATTGCGATTTCCTAAACGGGTAATTGCCCGAACAAGAAATGTAATGACAACCTGTCAAAGTTACAGAAAATACTCTGTAAGCTGCAGCCGCATGCAGAACACCTGCTGAATACCTGGCCGCCTTGTTGGAAATACAGCGAAACATCACCTTTAAATTATAGTGTGCTACCACAGGTGTCAAAAAACCTAAAAATAGTATAGACCCTTTACAGACCGAGGAAACCACCATCGAAAAAAAACATAGCTTACCAGCAATTTGCTACAATACTGCCAATTCCTCCTAGCAGTATCCCTCCTCCTAAAGCCTACAGCCTTGGCCCCAGCTGTACGAACATCTTTGTAAAAGCTTTACACCCGTGCACCACATCCATACACCATATGGCAGATCATCGCGATATGGGCAGCTCTCTTCAGCTACTCTGCAAATGTTCAGGTCCACCATCCGGCTCCCACCCCGAGTGTTTTGCCGCGTGTATCTCAGATTACAGTCTTCTGTACGAAGAGATGTCCCACAAGAAATAACGGCCTCAGAAACGGCCTCACTACTTCAACCCCAAGGGTATTTCGACCCGGAGAACTCAGGCCTTGACTTATCACTTTCAAACGAAGAGATCTTCCGTGGTATCCAAAAAAGAAGTACCGACCGTATGATGTTGCGTTATGCTCAGCCCTCCCGCCACTGGCAACAGAAAGTGGCTCCAACTGGTGTTTTTGAAGATCTTCAAGCTCAATTTTCATCTCATATCAAGAACGCCAGTATTTCCATTGCTTTGGCAGCAGATGATGCTCAAATCGGAGACTTGGTGATGTTAGATGATGTTAAACCAGCAATGTATCTTGTCGTTGCTGTTCCCCACGAATTAGGGTCTACAGTCTACAGTTTTGTAAATAGTTTAGGAGAAATCATCCACAGAAACCGATCTGCTATACGAATTCGGTTTCCGCTGGTAATTCCAGCTAAACTCCATCATATATTAGAAAAAGTGGTGGTTTTGGAGCGGAAATCTCTTGATGTGGCGCCCGTGGGGCTCCCCGATAGTCAATTCTCTCGACTGAGAGCAGCACTTCCTAAAGAAATACGGAAAATGCAAAACTCCAGTCCTGAAGAAACAACCAACACGACGACTGATTTTGAAAATTTCGCTAGTGATGCAACTTCAGAAGATAACAGTTTTATAGTGGCTCAGGCTTCGTCTCAAATGCTCATAAACTCCAATGTTAATACCTACACCGTTCCCCTTTCTGCTCGGGCTCTTTTCTCGGTACCATTGACCGAACTCTCCATCAGCATCTTCAATAAGATCCCAGTGATGCATCAGAAACTACATCTACTTCATGACGTTCTCCAGACTGAATCCGGAGATGTTTTCAATTCCCCCAGAACCCTCTCAGTTTTTGAGCTCTACAAATACTCCACATACACCGAAGCTAAAGCCAATACGTCCGAGACAAGGAATGAGCTTTGTAAGGTGCTCCAGAAGCATCAAAACGCTTCTCCAACCAAGGAAAACTTTGGGAAACAATTTTTATCTACTACAGTATCAAATAAGTATCCTGTGTCAGATTTTGCTGCTTTCTTCTTAGCTTTATCGATGCAAACAAGAGCCTGGAAGGTTTCTTTGCATGCTTCGAGAAACATCCCGCTCTCTGTAGACGTTCTTCCCTACACCCATAAGCAATGGATTGGAGAAGCTGTCAAGATACTTAAACTTCCAAATGTGGTTAGTGATTTTTGTAAAGTGGTACAGGAAAGAGCCGGGTCTCTGAAAGGATCCTCTGCCAGCCTTCCACCCAACTACAACACGGTAGTTCATATGTTGAAGTGCTACATTGCTGAGAACTTTTTCAAGGATCCAGCTGCTGAAACTGCTGTTATTGGCATGATTAGAGCCGTCGATACGTCGCTCAAAGCTGCTGGAAACTATGATACGTTTGTAGCTTCCAGAACGTATGATTTTTCCAAGACCAGAGCGTACGAGATTCTCCAGGTTCTTGGTGAGATCAACAGCTGGGAAAACCCATCTACCTGGTCTTACTCGTTACAACTTCCAGAAGTTTCCTTCAAGGCATCTTTGGACAACGACTACTACAATTGTGTTGATCGGGCATCACAAGAAAGTTCTCATGAGTCGATCAAAGGGCCAGATTTTTTTGACCAAGACCCTTACGCTTCCATTCGTGAAGATTTTAATCATCCCATCTTCTGTATTGATTCAGCCAGTGCCCACGAGATAGACGATGGGATATCTATTCACGAGACTGAGGATAAGTATGTCTTTTCCATCCACATTGCAAATCCTACGTCGTATATTCGTCCTGGGTCAACTATCGACAGAATTGCTTTTGAAAGAGGTACAACTTACTACCTTCCTGAAGGACCATCGATGATGTTCCCCAAGACGGTATCTCAGACCGCCGGGCTCGAAGGCGGACCATCTCGTACTTTAGCATTTCAGTATCAAATCGATAAGCATGTTTTAGACGAGTATATGACCGGAAATAACATGCCTAAATTACGTGAGGTTCGTAAAGAGATAGAGAGATCTGTTTGTGTTAAATTGTATAATGCTACCAATTTCCCACAGAATTACACCTACGAACGGGTCCATGATATCTTGGCTAATAAGAAGGATGATCTTCATCATGTAACTCTTGGCAAGCTTTTCAGTATGGCCAAAATATTAAAAGAAATAAGAATGCTGCTTGGCGGGATTGACATTTCTGCTCCTAATACATCTGTAAGTGTGAGTAATAATACGAATAAGCTTTCGTTTAAGCCCACCGTTACGGAACAAGAGAAATCTTTGTCGGCATCTTCGTATCGGTTTCGGTCTTCGGGTTACGACCAAGAAGTTACAGATACCGACGGAAAAATTTCAATTTACATGTCACGAAATTCCAGCCAAAGTCCCGATTCGATGTCTCAGCTACTTGTTTCGGAATTCATGATAAGCGCTAATTATAGTGCCTCGATATTTGCAAGTCATCGGAAAATATCCATGATACACCGGAGTCACGACATGAAATTACACAAAGATGTAGCTGCAAAAATCAATGAAATTACCGCTTCAAACCACGCTACCGAGACGCTTATTTCTGAAAGTGATAGACACAAAATACTTGCAACATTAACGAGTGCATGCTTCGTTGTGGATCCTAGACGCCATAGATCAATTGGTCTTAAAAGTTATGCAAATGTAACGTCTCCTTTGAGACGGTATGTGGATATTGTAAATCACCGGCAAATTTGCGATTACCTCGTAGGTCAAGGTAACGAAAGAAACTTAGAATACATAGCTGCTCATCTCAATGGTAAAGATATCGTGAATAAGAAATACCAGAGAATCTCCAATAGTTTTTGGACTGGAGTATTTCTCGAGGAATATCTCACATTACAAAAAATGGGTGCAATTGAACATCCAATGACATTTGAACTTCTAGTGACATCAGGTCCCGCTTATGGTGACGTTCAAGTTGTGGCAAGAGGATACGAGAGTATGAAAGCTAGCTTGGAGACTAGCAATGAGCTTTTACAGGATTTTAACCTGGGAAAAATTCAAGTAGGTTCGGTCCTTAAGGGAAATTTTCCCATCAGCAAACTAGACTATGTAGAGAATCAGTTGGTGTTTGGGTACACGTGTGAAGCAAAACAGACCAAGAAACAATGACGTGATCGAAATATGGTACTACAAGAGAGAAAATGGATACAATAATTTTAATGTACACATTTCTTGGTGGGATTTCACAGCACTATGGTGAGAGGTATAAACAGGTGTATTCTTGAGTATTCCAAGACAAAAGTGAATGAGAGTGAACGAAAACGGATAGGAAATAACATCAACAAACATCAAATATAAAGACTACAGTCAACATAGCAGCGAATATATCCAAAATAGTCGCCCCTTATGTTTATAATATGTCAATCTGGCGTGGAATATACCAAAATAAGAACAGCGTTCGATCAGCTATGCTGAACTGGCCCGATTTGGTTTACGATAAACTGATGTACTTGGAGTGACGGGCCTATTCGAAGCCAAGAATGGAAGTAGGCATTGGTATATTCATAATTCTGTTCGTGATATTTTCATCTGGGGTTAAATAATACTACAAAAGAAGAGTCAAAGGTACAAAATATTTGTCACGAAGCCACATTGGTGACATTCGGAGGTCAAAGAAGTATATAGATTAATCTTGTAAATATAGAATTTGTATAGGCGGATGTTTGCAGCCCGGAGGTTCGTAATTTAGCTCATGCATGAGCCGCACAAATAGATGAAGAATTTTACTGCGGTAGCTGCATACAATAAACGATAGACAAGCAACTCCTAATCTTTTGAGTGTAGGGGCGGAGAATTAATGGGATTAAAATGAAAATATTTGTCAGAGCATTGAAATCAAAGGTTAGATTATAACATTCAAAGAAGGGTTCTTCAAAGAAGGAGACACTTAACTTCGAAAATTTACGTTTGTCCTCACAACCAATCGGAAACGTGTACGTAAACGTGGCGCACCAAATGAAACATACTTAAGGAACTGCACCGTTGGATCAGGAATTGCACGACGGTCTAAGCATAATTCCCGAATTCAAAGACGTCATTTCAAACAAAGGAATGGCATCCGATCGGAAAATCCTAGCATATCAGGAATTCAAAACAGCAACATAATGGCCGGAAATAGAATCAGATCAGGTAGTTTGTTACTTTATTTGTAAACATTTAAAGTTGTTTCGATCAACACTCATCAAATCTTATAGCTTGGAAGGTCGTCGACTCAACACCGTGTTTAAGCTTTGCGGTCTAAATTCGGCACAGCTTTAGTTAACACTCGGTACAGGTATCACCAATCGCCGACGGAATACGTCCGATGTCGAAAAGACACTACAGATACAGTACCTTAATGACAAATATCATGCCGAGGAACTTTAACTTACTACAAAATGCTAAGAAAGGTTCACGAATTATGAAAGTTCCATAGTGCCATACTCAGTTCCATTAATTACATGATAGTTACACCAGATAAGTCCATTGCAGGAGGAGATGAGTGCGCAAAAAATATTGCTTAAAAATAATTAACTAACCAGCCAACCCAAGAAAATATTATATAATTGAATGTAAGCCCCGATTCATGAAGATATATTCACTGTTATTAGTATTCCAATTCTGGGGTTAGTTCGTAGATTTAAATCGAATAATAAATAAAGGTGTTCTCTTATTGTAAATCCGGAACTTTGAGCACTGTTTGGTTATTCATCTACGATAGACGCGGAATTAGGAGCACTGATAATCGAACTGCATGCATAATTGAGAGAAGCGCTGCAGGTCCTGCATCTGTTTGTATTTTGGCTTATTTTGTTCGTGCCAGTTACTAATCAGATCCGCTCCTTAATGAATCATACCAGAATGCTTCCTTAGCAGGAGCAATAACCAGGTATCTTTGTTGAGATTTTCGTTTTTGCAGGGTCTAAGGGATGATTAAAAATAAAATAAAAATAATCAATCCTAATATAATTTGTCAAATATTAAGTCTACATCAAGTAAATATCGCTTGAAATTTGGTAAGAGCACCTGAATGAATTGAATAACTATTATTCGCCTATACCAAAAAACCGTCGTTTTACAATCAAAATTTCATCTTTAGTCACTCACCAAAACAAAGTATGCGCCAACCTCCAAATTGTGTGAAAAATTTTTTGTGCATGTATATGCATGCACAATGCACGATTTACAGAAATTTGCTGCAAAAAAATTCAAGGTGACCCAGAATTGACTTCCATTTCTGCCTCAAAAGCTGCCTCAATATTTTCAAAGGTTTACCTAGTTTCTAATATAAATACTGAAGGATGCCCAAATAATAAAGGGGCTTTTCTTTATTAGAATCCTTCTTATCTTAATTACATTCGCTACCAATGAAGTTCACTTCCATCGCTTCTACCCTTTTATTAGCTGCTACTGCTATTGCTAAAGACGTTGCCTGTGTTGCCAACGGTGCTCAAGTTGCCGTTGTCGACTTAGACACTGGTAGATGTCCATTCCCAATTCCAGCTAACTTACCAATCTTCTTCAACTTCAACTCTGCTGATGACTACAATGTTGAATTTTACTATGCTATTGCTCAAAACCAAAGATACTTCAATGATATCGTTAATGCCGGTAATATTATTAATATTCCAGCATCTCTCTTATACGGAACTCCTGGTGCTCCATTATACCAAGTTCACTTAGAACAATCCCCAGTTTCTAACTCTACTGCTGCTATCAGAAAGAGATTATTAGGACAAACTTACATTAAAAGAGATGCTGCTTCTGATTTTGCTACTTCTGCTGAATCTCAAGATGGTACTTTAGTTGCTTCTGGTGCTTTCGAAGTTGTTGACGTTGCTGCTGTTTCTTCTGCTTCTGAAACTTCTACTATTCCAGTTTCTTCAGGAATTGAAACCATCCCAACTCCAACTGGTACTGGTGCTCTTACCATTACTGAAGATCTTACCACCGTCATCACCATTACTTCTTGTTCCGATAACTTATGTTCTGCTACTGCTGTTTCTGCTACCCAAGGTTTAACCACCGTTACCGTTGGTGAAGAAGTTACCTCTTACACTACTTGGTGCCCATTATCCGGTACTGAAACTGTTACCGAAGATGAAACCACCATTATCACCATCACTTCTTGTTCTGACAACAAATGTTCTGCTACTGCCGTCCCAGCCACTCAAGGTTTAACCACCGTTACTGTCGGTGAAGAAGTTACCTCTTACACTACCTGGTGTCCAGTCTCTGGTGAAGCTACTGCTACCGCCGCCACTGAAACCGCTGCTGGTACTACTGGTACTACTGGTACTACTGGTACTGCCGCTACTGCCGCTACTGCCGCTACTGCTGCCACTGCTGCTACTGCTGCTACTGCTGCCACTGAAGGTACTGCTGCCACTGCTGCCACTGTTGCTGAAGGTCCTGAAGCTGCTGCCGGTACTACCATCTCTACTTCATCTACTGGTGCTGCCACTGTTGCTGCTGAATCTACTGGTGCTTCAGTTTCTACCTACGAAGGTGCCGGTAATAAGATTGCTGCTTCTTTAGCTGTCTTAGCCCTTCCATTGGCTTACTTATTCTAAGCACTTTAAACATTCTGTTTTAAATTTGCTCATTTATTTTTCTTTTTTCAAAGCATTAATGCATTAAATTGAAATCATTCGTGTCGTTCCGCCTGAAAAGGCTGTGGATTTTTTACTCTTGGGTTTTTTCGAAAAGTTTCGGTTCAAGTCTTCATTTTGCAAACTAATTTAAAATGATTTCATTGTTTCCTATTGGTATCTGTAACATATAATTCTTCCTGGACCAGTTTTTCTTTCGTCTGGTAATAAATTAATTTCATACAAACTATTTGCAGTAATTCCGAGAGGTGCAATTGCGCCTCATAATCGGATTCTTTTTCCGTAGTCCGTGCCTTAAAAATCGCGTCGTGTTGTAGTTTGGCTCAAAATCTTCAAACACGGTAGTTGCAATTTAATAATTTTACTATTTTATAATCTTTAAATCTAAACGTGTTTGATGAGCTGTTCGAATCCAGTAAAAAGCATTGGATCGTAGAATACCATCAAAAGCATTGGTATAACCCAAATTAACCGTTTAAACTGCATCATCCGCCCTGATGTTTGATTTGTAGTTGACGAGGCTGTTATTAGACGATTTTAGCCTATTGTTATAATCGCGTAGATGCATTGTTAGTAATTGTTAACTTCGTGTAGCACCAATATGTCACGAGAAAACATCATTGTAATTTAGTCTCAATTCGGATTGTGACAGTTTATATTGCAATTGTAGTGGCTAATTTATCATCTTATTCGGATTGTGACATTTGTCAAAGTATTGTCGGGACCGTCTGGTTAGTGCTTCTAACAGCGCCGAGTCTAAAAGGTTAGTCTCCTCTCCACGGCAAGTTGTTTATGTTTATTGACGATTCAATGATCTAAGCGAACTTTAATTAGATTAATATATAAATTGTAGTTTACCTGGTAATTGATAGTTTTTGTTTTCCATCTTTTCATTAGACCAACTCCCCACATTCGTTTATATCCGACCTTTTACATTCTTTTCCAATGGTTAAAGTATTCTCTATCGCTGCCTTCTCTGCGTTGGCTTCTGTGGTCTTAGCTGCCTCAGGTGATCTTACCTCAACTCTTACTGAAGATCTTACTACTTCTGTAACTATTACTTCTTGTTCAGATAATGCTTGCGCTACTACAACTTCTGCTGCTTCTGAAGTTATCGTTACTGATAGTGAATTTGAAACTGATTACACTACTTACTGCCCAGAAACTGCTGCTGAAGCTTCTGAAGCTTCTGCTTCTTCTGCCGCAGCTGCTCTTACTTCTTCAGTTGCTCCATCAGAAGCTACTGTTACTGCTGAATCAACTGAAACTGGTTACACTACTTACTGTCCAGAATCTGCTGCTGAAGCTTCTTCCGTTGCTGCTGCTTCTTCAGCTGCTCCATCAGAAGCTACTGTTACTGCTGAATCAACTGAAACTGGTTACACTACTTACTGTCCAGAATCTGCTGCCGAAGCTTCTTCTGTTGCTGCTGCTTCCTCTGTTGCTCCAATTCCATCTCCTCTTACTAACGCTACCGTTACTGATGAAGCAACCGAAACCGGTTACACCACTTACTGCCCAGAATCTGGTGCTTCTACTGCTGTTGCTCCAACTTCTTCTGCTCCAGTTACTGTTGCTCCAGTCTCTTCTGCTCCAGCACCATCCCCAGCTGCTCCAGTTTCATCTGCTGCTCCTGAAGATGTTACCGTCGACACCACTGTTGTTGGTACTGACTACACCACTTATTGTCCTGAATCTGAAACTGAAGCTCCAACTGAAGCTACTGAAGCCCCAGAAACTACTGAAGCTCCAGAAACCCCAGAAACTACTGAAACTTCCACTTTATACCTTACTATGACTAGCTGCGCTAACAACAAATGTTCTACTAACGTCGTTCCCGGTACTGAAACTTTAACTACAGTTACTGTCGGAGGCGTTGAAAGTTCTTACACCACCGTTTGTCCTTTGAGCTCTGAAGCTGCTGCTTCTTCTACTCCAGCCGCTTCTTCTGCTCCAGCTGTTGCCCCAACTGCCGCCGTACCATCTGCTGGTTACAACGGTACTGCCCCAGCTAACTCAACTGCCCCAGCTGCTGTTCCTGCTTCTTCTACTTACATAAGTAGTACTTTATTATCTTTCGCTGTTGCTCCAGTTTCTACTAGTGCCCCAGCTTCAGCTGTTGCTTCCTCCGCTGCTGCTTCATCTGCTGCTGCTGTCTCTACTTATGAAGCTGCTGCTGCTAACATTGGTGCCTCTGTGTTGGCTTTGGGATTGATTCCTTTAGCTTACTTGATCTAAGCTGATTTTTATTGAAGAATAAGTGCGGTTTTTTGCAGCCATTTTTATTTATCTTCTTTGTTAATTATTGCCTATAATTAATTTGATTTTTCGACTTTTAATTTCACGAGCTTTAGGGTTCCAATTCAGTTTCCATTTTACCACTATTTCGATTTAACTTTGAAAGTATTCAACTTTATGTCACTCCTTACGAATTAGAGCAAATTTATTTCGCTTTAAATTCGGTACTACTACTAACGGTTTTTTGTATATTCAACTGTAATTATGTACTTGTCTTCGTAATCAATAAACACAGTATCACTAACCGTTGTAAGATAACGTTATGCAGTAGTTTTTAGTTTTGCAATGTCGGAAATGTGGTTAACCGCCTTTAAAGTCTCCAAAACTTTCCGCCCCCAAATGTTGAGTTGCAGCCAGGCGGAATGCGGTTACAAATTACGAGCGATGATACTACCCAAACTAAAACCATAATCTTAATTCTATACTAAAAACCCTAAACTTTAATAATAAAACTCGTAGATCATGGTCCCATTACCAGTTTGTGATGGATGATCAATTTCAAATGGCTATCAAAGCCAAGCACAAGGCTTGCAATAAATCTGCTAAATTATGGCTGGCTTGCCTATTTGGGACGTGCATAAAAATAAATTGCTTTAGACGCACATAATTAAATGGCGCAGACAAACTATTGCAAATCGGCCTTATCAACATCATAACCATGTAGTGTCTTCAGGATGAGTAACGTACCATACACCTGATCAGACTGCGTTTCTTACTAATAATAAAGTGTATAGTCTGCCACGAAATAAAATATAGGTTATGATCAAGACAAGATTGTAGGGATTGCTTCAGCATTTGGCGAATAGGGGAGTTTGCCAATTTCTTTCTCCGCTGTGTAGAAAACGTGGTACGATATCTTCGACTCAGAAGCTATCCAAGCATTCTGAGATGTAATTGCACCATTGGGGCGGTGGAGTTTAGAGCCTAAAGGTCGGCCAAGCTTAGAACTTCGACTTAGTGCTTGCAAAAGGAATCTACACTGACCTTAATAATGATTTGGAGCTTATCTTCATTATTTACCTAATTATCACTTATATCATAAAGGATCGTCTCTTCTACTCTTTGAGAAAGTTACGCTGTCAATTTATTCTGCCCATGAAACAGCACATTATCCAGAGCAGATGAATGAAGGATTAGCTGCTTAGCATGGTATACAGAAGAAATTCTGCTGATCTGACCGTTAAATTTCTCGCTAGCCTCGATAGAGGTCAGGTTCGTTATGCAAAAGAAGGATAGTACTTATAAAAGCCTTGACAGGCAGCCTGAACGATGTTCAAACACTTTATATCTCATTTACTTACCCACCACTCGTCTGTGAATCTGATCGGAAGATGAGCTCAGATTGATGGTAATCTCAACCATGACATCCCTCCTGGTAAGATAAGCTTTGGAAGTTGTAATTATAACCACCATCAGTATTGTCTGAAGTATTTGGTAGTCCCACAATACCGATATCATGCAATGCTGGTGTCAATAGAGCTACAACTACAAGCCCCTAAACCCTCTCCAAAACCACAAAAACCCACTACTTTAGACTCTTCCATTTACCACGCCATCACGTTCACCAATTTTCTCTCACACCATTAGTCCTTGTTACCTTCAGATTCATCGTCGTGCATAAAGTAGTCAGTGATGATTTGTAGTGATTCAACTTGTTTTTCACAATACTTCTCGTACGTTTCGTTGTCCACTGCTAATTTGATCGAATAAGCATACAACCCCGAGAAAGTAGCGTGAAATGGGGTTAGTATCAATGCTGGCAAAATCTTCCAGTAACTCATAATCTCCTTTTCTTACAGGCGACCTTGTGTTTATATGCCAAATCTTTTATGCAGAAGAATCTCAAACTTCTGAAAATAGTGCTACTCAAACTAAACTACACCAACCACTTTTGATCGATCAACTGGTCTGCTGGGCGAATAGGTGTGTGAAACCTAAGTCAGCTTGTCATTTTCATTGTTGATCTTTTTGGTGCTTGGGTATGCAAAATAGGCTTTTTGCCACCACGGCACTCATGCAGTAATCTGTACTGACTCTTTGTTAGCAGAACACGCTTGTCCAATTCATGCAAACAACGTTTGATCGAGTGCTACGATATGTGAAGTATGGCCGCATGAAACGCAATGCATGGCTGCAAGGTTACAAGGTTTAAAGCAGAAGCTGGTTTCCCCACATGGCAATGAGCTGAAAGCGAAACCTTATATAATAAGGTTGTTCGCTACAGACTGAAAATTGGTTAAAATAATGTATTCAATACAAAGCTAGAAAAATGGCTGTAGGCATGAATCAAGAGTGAAAATATTCCTGAGCCGTCTGAACTTCTATATTCTAAGAATAATAGAGTGACTAATAAACTTCTAAAATGTATCTACCTTCTTCTTTCATATCTTCAATTACCTTACCGATATCTGAGATCTCTTTACCTTCTTTCTTGGCTCCATTGATGACAATATCTTCCAAACAAGCGGTAATATCAGGAACTGGCCATGTAGGTCCACACAAGTAGAAAGAACCTTCTTGTGCAACAACGGCATCGGTTAAATCTTCAATTGTATCTCTAATCTTATCTTGAATGTAAATCTTCTGGGGTTGATCACGAGAGAAAGCAGCACCAATATGAGTTAGAATACCAGCATCTTTGTAAGCTTCCCATAATTCACCGTAAAGATACTCTTCTTTCTTATGTCTGGAGCCCATGTATAAGTAAATTTCCCCAATTGTCATACCTTGTTGCTTTTGCCAGATTTTTTCTTCGATGAAAGCCTTGAATGGTGCTAAACCAGTACCTAAACCAGACATAACAATTGGTTGTTCTGGTCTTGGAGGAAGTTTCATAACTGAAGGTTTGACACTAACAACCAATTCATCTCCGATACTTAAATCAGAAAGGTATTTGGAACAGTGTCCGAATCTTGGTCTACCTCTTGGATCAATCCAATCAACAACGACAATTAATAAATGAAGTGAATTAGGATGAAGTTTTTGAGATGAAGCAATAGAGTATTCTCTTCTCTTTAAAGGAGCAATGATATTGATCAATTCACTGAATGGTGGTCTAGCAGATTTGAACTCTTCTAAAAGATCAGTGTAAGTAAAGAAATCAACGTCTTGTCTTTTCTTTAATTCTTCTGCACCAGCAGCACTTCCTAATTTTTCTAAGGTTTCCTTTTCTTTATCATCTTCAGCATAAGTAGACAAGGCTTCGTAGAATCTCTTTGGTGGTTTACCTAAGAAGTCTACAGTTTCAGTCAATGCCTGTCTAGCAGATCTAAGTTCAACAATTGAAGCATTATCCTTGTTGGAAATTTCAACTAAGGATTCACCATCAACACCGTAGAATTCCAAAAATGCATCAACAGCCTTTTCAGGGTTTCTTCCATGAATTCCTAAAGCTTCTCCAATCTCATAAGTCAAGCCAGTACCAGTGAGGTCAAATTCAATATGGAAAATATTTCTTGAGTATTCTTGAGGAGTTAAACGTTTATTCTCTTGAACTTTAACAACAAAGTTCTTGACTGGGAGATCAGGACGTAATTCTTTCTTGATACCATAAGCTTCTGGGAAGGTTAATTTGGTAGCAAGATCGACATAGTTTCTGTGATTAGTTTCTTCAGGAATTGGCTCGTTTCTAGGGTTTGGATAGAAAGATGTCTCAGTAGGGAAATGTGGAGGAGCAGGTGTTTCTTCAGCTTCTTCAGGTTCATCTTCGCTTGCTGCTTCCTTCTCTTTTTGATCTTCTTCTTTCTTTTCTTCGACTTTTTCGTCTTCCTTTTCAACAGCATACTTTTCAATTTCAATTGATCTCAATCCTTTCAATTCATCAGCAGTAGCAATGAATTTGTCTAAAACAACAGCCAATAACTCAAATTCATTACCGTTGGCTTGTAATAACTTATTGACAATAAATTGTCCCAATTCTGGGAAAGCAGCTCTCCAAAATCCAAGTTGGGCCAAGAATGAGGCAGAAAATCCTTTAGTAGAGTCATTAACTTTATCTAATTCTTCTACAATAGAAAAGTCAATAACAACCAACTTGTTATGGTTCTTTACCAAGCCTTGTCTAAATTCTAAAGGCAATTTCATGATAAAGTCTTCTTCAATGGAGTTGTTGATCTTCTTGTGATTACCAAGCAAAACAGTAGCACCAGGTTTAACGGTAGCCAAAATGTCGAAATTAGAAACCAAAGACTGGTCTTCGATCAATACGACATCAGCAGAGTCAACAGGAACTCTAGAAGATTTAGCACTTGAAGCAGAAACAATTTGAGACTGGAAACTACCACCACCATGGATAGTATCATACTTGTTTCTAATGGAAACGAATTTAGAACTGTCCAAAGACAAAGATAAAGCTAATTTTCTAGTAATTTCTAAAAACTCTGAGTTATCTTTACCCCAAATTAAGTATTTTCCTTCAGGACAAGAGTTAGCAGTTACAGAACCAGTAGAAGTAGAAGATGGTCCTTGTCCGAGAACAAGAGCAGGATCAAATTCAATGTATTCAGCTAAAACCTTGGAGACGGTAATTGGAGTAAATACAAAGTCTAAATTGTAAGTAAACTCCTCGATAGATAAGTTATGGTAAATACCAGCAAGGAATAAAGCGGCAGTTATATCAGCCTTCAAAGAGTATGAGTCAGAAGAGACCACCACCAAGTTACGAGCAGAGGCAGGAATAGCATTGACAAATTCCTTTTGGTTGAAAGGTAAAGGCAGTCTAACTCTAATTAAACCAACTCTAAGAGAATCAGCTAAAGAACTAATAGCAGAAAAAAACTGAGAGGAAACTTGGGATCCATAGACAACAAATACAGTTGAAGGAGCAGCGTGTCCCAGGTACTCAAAAGGACCCAAGTTTAAGCCAGTGATTTTGTTTAAATGAGCAAAAGCTTTTTCAACAGAAGACTCAACAGAGCCGACTTCAGCAGATGATTCTTCGAGTAATTTTTCGTAAAGAGAGCCCAAAGCTTCTTGAGACTGTAAAGTATCGAACTTAGCGTATGTCTTAGCGAATTCTGGACCGTCAAATAAGTGAACACTTGGGTTACGAGTCCAAGAAGCTAAAAAGTGATTTAATACTGTTAAGTATTGTAACTCAGCAGCATCTTCTACACCAACCGGAGTAAGAACCGGATAATTCAAAGCTCTAGCAGCACCGAGAGCAGCACCATAGTTAGAAACAAGGGAGTTGGAGGTAGCATCAAAATCGATAGCTGAAACATGGAGTGATAGTGGAAGTTCAACAGCAGTTTGAGCAGCTAAAGTAGGACGCATATAAGTCAACCCACTGGAACTCAAGATAGCAGCCAAAGGTTGACCAAAAGTACCATTTTTACTATAATAACCTAATAAAGCATTTGAAGCACCTGATCTTACTTCAAATTGATGGAAGAAAGGAACTACTCCGAATGAGTTATTACGTTGATAAGTTTTGGCCCAAAGGTGTAAATGGGCATCAAGTAAGTTGGATGCTCCAGGAACTTCATAACTGAAAATTTTACTAGCTACAGAGTAAATAGCTTGTGAAATAACAGTATTAGGACTAGTATATGAGCCAGATTTAAGTAAGGCTGGGTCAACAGTAGAACCAAATGGGTTTTCTTTGATAAGCGAAAAAGTCTCTGGCAGAACAGATATCTCACTCAGAGTCTGAGAGGCTACAGGAACGGCCAAAGTACCAGTTGTAGCGTGTGGAGTCATGGAGAAGAGTAAGAAGATTAATTTTCAGATTTAAGCACTGAAAATTGACATTGCACGTGACATTGCACCAGAATGAGATGCAAGAAAGCACCCGTGCACCAGATAATTCAAATAATTAGTAGTTGCAAACTGGACCTGGAGTAAAGTCTAGCGGACAGAGGATGCTGGTCGATGCGGACGGCGTTAGAAGTACAAGAGACCCGTTATTGACTTTCATGGAATAATGGTGACCTGGATCAAGAGGATTGTGCTGCAATATCGAGGTCTTTGAGCCTGGAAAATAGGCTGCAATCTGGGATGCCTTCGATTCAGAAAACATACCAGCACATCTGTCACCAGAAGGGCAAGAAGCTGTAGTAAGGCAGCCAAAATAATGATTTGGGTACAATATTCAGTCAAACGACCATTACTGGTATTGCCGGCTTTGAAATGCCAGTTTTCCGAGATAGATCTATAGATATAGTATCACCAGCGAAATACACGACTTTCAAACCGGCTTTTTGACTGTATTACCTGTCTTAGTCTTCAACGTTTAATCCACTTGTGTCTGATTCACCCTGCCTTCACTTCCGTTAGACTTCCAGCCGTGATGTGCAACCGGTCTGGTGTCATATTTTGCAGCCACTGTTACGCAATCGCATACTTAAGTTCGCTCGCCATTCTTATCTAATTTTCAGTACTACTTGACTATTCTCTGAAAACTTCTAATGATCCGAACAGGTGCAAGACATTATCGATCAATGGCCAGAGTACTGTGCCAAGGGGTTCGTCAGTTGCTGACCAGCGCCTCGGCCAAACCTCGTTTCCAAGCGTTAGCTATTGGTGCCGGTCTATTACTCACCGGCACCGGTATAGGCTACTCACTTAATCGTCAGACCCCAATCCTCCTCGGTGACAATTCCACCAGTCCTATTGAATCTGTCGAGCCTCCGAAGTATGCCGATAGCGTAGCTTTTGCCGCTGCATTAGCAGAGTTCACCGCCGTGGTGGGAGCTGAGAATATCACCAACGAGAACGATGTCATCTTAGCCCATGCCGATTCGTTTTTTTCGACCCATCATCCACCAGATCCAGCTGTACATCGTCCAAATGTGGTGATCTTTCCAAAATCTACCGAGGAAGTCTCGCTCCTTTTGAAAATTGCCTATAAGTACAGAGTTCCCGTGGTTGCAAATTCAGGCTTGACATCACTTGAAGGCCAGAATATGCACACTAGAGGTCCCTATAGTGTTTCAGTTGCTTTTAATCGTTTAAACAATGTAGTTGAATTTCACCCAGACGATCTTGACGCTGTGGTCCAACCGGGCTTAGGCTGGCAAGATTTGGACGAGTACTTACTAGCAAGAGAAGACTGTAAACATCTTTACTTTGGTCCTGATCCTGGAATGGGGGCCTCCTTAGGTGGAATGACATCAACATCAGCTAGTGGAACTAATTCACAGACAATGAGAGACAATATCATTAATTTGACAGTGGTTTTAGCAGATGGAACCGTGATTAAGACGAGACAAAGACCTCGTAAAACTAGTGCCGGATATGACTTGACTAAAATCTTTATCGGAGCAGAAGGTACTCTTGGTATAATCACCGAGATTACTGTCAAGCTCCAAGTCCGTCCTAAGAAGGAATTGATAAGTGTAGCAGCATTCCCATCTATCAAAGATGCAGCTTCTGCCGCTCAGTATATCATTTCCAAATCTGGAATCAAACCAACTGCCGTAGAGCTCTTAGATCACAATTCTGTGTCATTCGTCAACCAAAGTGGTGCTTGTGAACGGACGTTCCTTGAGAAACCTACTCTTCTTTTCAAAATTAGCGGTATGAGCGATGACTCTGTACGAGAACAAGCTCAAATCGTGGAAAAAGTATCTCGTGATCACAATTGTTTAAGCTTTGAACAATCTAACAATGAAGAGGAAAATGGAATTTTATGGGCAGCTCGTAGAAATGGATTGTGGTCTACTTTCGACTACGGAAAGAAAGTCCTCGAGGATAAGGAAGATGTACAAATCTGGACCACTGATATTGCCGTTCCAATGTCAAGATTATCCCAGGTAATTGCAGCTACTAATGAAGATTTGATTAGATCTGGATTTGACAATAAGTTTTCTGTTTTAGGTCATGTTGGAGATGGAAACTGTCACTTTCTCATACTTTACAACTCTAAGGACTACGGAAAAGTTCAAGTCGTGGTTGACCGTATGGTTGATCGGGCTTTAGCATTGGATGGTACATGTACTGGAGAGCATGGAGTTGGTGTCGGAAAGAGAAAGTATCTTGAAACTGAACTTGGAAAGACTACAGTTGATTTAATGAGACACATCAAATTATCTTTAGATCCAAGATTGATATTGAACCCAGATAAGGTGTTCAAGACCGATCCTAGCGAAAATTTGGACGCCTTGTTAGATGTAGGTAAGTTATTAGAGAAGGGAAAAGGGTGCTGCTGAAAATACTCAAATAATTATGGATTGAATAGTACGTAAGTATATAACAAAAAAACGAAAATTTAACTAGCAAAAACAATTTGAGGTACCATTTTTTGGTCTAAGTCAAGAGGCAAGCCAATTGTAGACATGAGAAGACAATCCTATTGAAATTATTAACAGTCTATAGGTCTCAATTGTATTTATTCATATCAATGTCTTATCTTAATTTCTTTTTCATTTTGACACATTTTGGCGCGATCGCTTTTGCAACCATTTTTGCAGCCAAAATTCCCATTTTTCTGATTGTACCACCCAACTTTCTTTTTCTTATTATCAGTAAAATAAGCCAACTCAGACTTTCAAGCAACTTTAAGTCTCAAGTTATCAAAAAAGAATACATACCAACCCTCTTAAAAATCTAACTCAGACTTTCAAACTACTTTTAGCCTCAGTTAGTGTTAATCTTAGATTCAACCAACACCAACCTATTAGTCAAGATGTTATTCAGACGTGAAGTTTGGTATGCAGCTGCAAAAGTATTTGGAGTTGATACTTCCCTTGAATACGACTCCCCTGAGTTCGTCAAAGAAATCATTGAGAACATTCGTCGTCCTCTGCGTCCAGCCTACCACTGTGAAATATCTGACCTCACAGGAGGACCATGCCGTTGTGAAGTGCCATGTAACTTGGAAGAAATTTCACCAGAAGCCTGCTTCTACGATAAATATTCTTTTATTACCGACGAAGAAATGCCAAAAGTTATTAGGTTTCGGAGTAAACTTCGTGATGCTTTTCACGCTGACATGGTTCATAGACCCTGGCGTAAACTTTTTGCAAAGAAGTCCCCTTGGGGTTGGAGTCATTACACGGAAGCAGCCAGAAATCGTCGTAACGAAAGAGCAATGAGAATTGTTCCAAACAAGTTTCTTCCATATGGTGATAAAATGAACGCTGCGGAAACTCAAGATGAACTTGATTTTTACAAAAGATTATGTACTGAAACTCTCGATTTTTATCCAGTCAAAAAATCAAAATTGTACTTTTGGAAAGCCGCTACTTATGTTGGCTACAAGAAAAAGGCTGAACCCAAGGATTTACCCGAATGGGTTGACCCAAGAACTCGGGAATATTACGCTTCCCGTGGCTGGTTCACTGACGAAAATGTTTATGACGCTTATCCTACTGCTGTACCTGAAAAATTACCTGAACCAGAGCCCCAAAAGGAATCTGTGCTTGGAAAGGAAAATGATGATTTGTATATCGAGCCTGAACTTGAAAATGAGCCTGAACATCAACAGGAACCTGAACCCGAACCTGAACAAGTTTTTAAACAAACACCTCCAAAAAGGATTACTGAATACTCAGCACCACCAAAGCGTAGAACTGTACCCCGTATCTGGCGAAAATTTGACTGTAACGGGAAGTTAAAGTTGTGATTCTGCTACTGGTGCCGCTACTGTCGCTACTGCAGTTCTTTAATGCAAATTATTTTTGCAATGAACAATCTTCAAAATAACTGCATTTCTAACAGCAATAACTCAATTGTGAAATAGAAACAACTACCGTCTTATATCATGAAATGTTGACACTCTTAACCCTTCAATGGCCTTGGAAGCCATCAATTTTCCCCAAAACTTATCAGGGACAAGGTGTTTGTGGTCGAGTAATTTTTTCTAAAAATTTGCAACCATTAAAAATTTGACCGACCACCACCGCTCAAGAATTACCAAAATACATTTACTAACTTGAATAGAGAGATAAACCGGAAGTCTTCACTTATAGTCCCCATTGACCAAATATTTGAAAAATCGGCGGTGAAAATGGACAACTATGGTGTGATTTTCTGGCTGGAATTTATTGCTGCGTAAAGGAAGGTCAAGAAAGTCATAAGTGCTGCTGCTCAAGAAGACTTTCCAGTGTAAGTATCGCCAAGTAACCTCTCCACACTTAACTGGGATGATACTGTTGCGAAAACTCATTATAAGGTGATGTTTAATGAAGAAATAAATTGCAAAAAAAACCTTAGTCCGGAAGGGAACAAGCAATTCTTTATCTCTGAATACGAAGATGATTTTGAAGACAGGAGTAGCTAACCTGTCTTTCAGACGCTCTTAGTATTACTAGAGATTCATCACTGTTCGCAAAAACATCAATATCTCTCGACTATTCATACTCTTTTCATAGGTCAAGCTATAGGATTATTAGTTTAGTTTCTGACTTTCGTTTATCACCTTGTGGGAGGTGATAATTGTTTGACAGAAACTTTCTGGTCTTTCTTAAGTGAGTGCCACCTTGAGCAAATTTGTTGCCACCTTGACGAGGGTGGTTAACTAACTAAAGTAAATCGATGCTTCTCCACAAAGCTCAGATCTCAGACTTTAGTACATACGACTCTTGATAATTCTACAGTATTTTCAACAATAGGTATTACTCAAAACATGATATTCGACAATTCAGAAGCTGTTAGAAGCTTTTCATTTTCCTTCAGGGACTTAAGTTAGACAATAACAATCACCATGGCTTTTACTCAATACCTCTTTACCGAGGATTGAGCCGTCAAAATTTTAACCAAAAAGTACATTTTAAATATATTTAAACTATAGCTATGTGTATCTTATTTAACATACTGTATGTAAATACCAAGGGGAAAATGGTGTTATTCCAATTCACTCATACTCTCCCAAGGTGAATGAGTCGAGTGGCCAGAAAGAAGCTACACACCATTGTACAAGCTCCAAAGGCTCAATTAAGCTGCCATAGCATACACAGAGCAAGCTACAAGTCTGTCAGGTGTAATTCTAAAATTTGCCCTGCTTTCAGGCCCCATCCCTGAAATTTTGCAGCTAAATGAGGAGCAAAGTTTTGATAATTTTCTGCGGCAAGTAAATCCAACTACCACTCTTCTTTGACAGATATGAGTACAACTCCCGACACCAGCGGGGTAGACCTCGGTAAACTCTCTGAAGTATCTACCCGGCATCACGATTTCAAAAACCATTCTAGGGTTCGGCCTCCCAGAAGATACAAGCCTGCGCGTCAGATTGTGGGAGATGAAATTAAGTACCTTCAATCTAAGACCAATATCAAGTTCGATACGCCTACTTACACGTCAGTTACCGCTCCTCCATCGTTGAAACCAGCCAAACACTACTGTGATATCACAGGACTCTCTGGACGGTACAAGAGTCCAGCCAATCTGCTCCGATTCCACAACGTTGAGATATACCAGGAAATCATCAAAAACTTACACCCCGGTGTTGATCAGGACTACTTGAGTTTGCGTGGGGCAAACGTGGTGTTAAAGTGATTGGGATGGGCGGCCTGATAGATATTGATCGATCTACATAGTATATACAGAACTTAATGAACGTGTACGATTACAGCAGTAAATACCCGGTACCTGTCTCGAAGACTTGGTGATTGCCCTTGTTGAGGGCTCACGACGTGTATGGGAATCTTCCCATAAAGGCGGATCTTGTCTTAGCATGCTTCTTTCTGAGGGCTTATTTGGTTATTCTATGCTTCTCTGTTGCTATATGTCTCTCTGGCCAGTATCTGGTTTTCTGGCTGTTCCCTGCCTGTCACCTGAATTCTCAGCTCATCTGGTCCTTCAGCTGCTTTGACTAAGCTCGGCGTATGATCTAACCACCATACTAACGCCTTTGTCGAATGCCTCTGACTCGATCTCCTGGTTTGCTTGCACGTTGTTGAATGGATTGCAAACCGTTCGAAGGTAGCTCTTGTATATGCCATTGAAAAGTTCTCTCAATCCGTGCCCAACGCTTGACGCTACACCAACCACAATCCTGAGCCCATTGTTGGTCTCGAGACCGTAAACAGATACATCTTCTTGAACAAATAAGAGGAGTACTCCATCGGTATCTTCAGCAGCCTGCTCTCTTATAGTAGACGTTGGCAGCGCAAAAACATCAAGCGCCATATGGGAAAGAAAATTATACTTCAAGAACTTATTGGCATCATCGCCATCATCAAATGCCTGAATATAAAGCGGCCGATCATCTCTTGAAATTAGCGATACAAAATGGACCTTATTCATGATGTAGTGTTTAGCGATAGAATTTCGCACCTCCATAATCTTGAGTACTTACTATTTCAGCTAAATTTCAGCCAGGTAATCAGTTGCAATTAGCGTTGATAATCCGATCCCCTTATAGAAACATCAATCGTTGTGGTAATGGCTGTTTCTCCTTCTTCTAAAAAGGTTGACGATTTTTTATCGAGTCTTTCCCAGTTATCTCAAGATAGACTCAAAGAGGATCAAAGACGTCAACGATCTTTACAAAGAAACATCGATGAGCTCAGACTGAGACTAGCAAGCACTTCTCCGGTCAAGCGCCTGTCGAAACCTTCTTTTGTTTCGAAAAGAGACAAATTTTATCATGAGTTGGATGAGCTAACTCCCAAACAGCTCATTTCGCATGATGATGACTCTGATTCAGCTCCTGCTCTTCCTAAACGAAGAGAATCACCCCCACCTCCGCTCCCTCAGAGAAGAGAATCGCCACTGCCGGCACTTCCACAAAGACGCTACCAATCGCCGTTCAGTGCCGATTACAAAACAGACATAAAGGCTGACTCAACAAAGAAAGACTTGAGATGGAATTCTACCGATGATGTGACGAACGAGAATACAAAACGAACCGACGTGAACGAGAAGTATAAATGGTCATCTTCAGATAGTTTGGCATCGAGAGAAGCCGATCACAGCAGAAAATTACCTTCGGTACATACGTTAGCATCACAAGACTACAAAACATCAACTTTCAACACCAGAGCAACACCAGCAAGTAGCTCGACGTCAAGAAACTATAACCTGTTGAAAGAAGTCAATGGAAACCAGTTTAGAGCCGACTACGCTACGGACAACAGACATAATAAATTCAGTCCAAAAGATATGAATGACGACTCTATTGATGTCAGCAACTCACCAGCACCTTCTCTTCCGAGGAGAAAATACCTTGACCCGCCACAACCATCGGAAGAATCAGAAACCGACGAACTGGAAGCTAACTTCTCCGTTAATTTGATGAAGCCAATGGCCAAGAAGTCTCCACCAAAGCCTAAAAAGCTTGAAGGTAAACTCACAACAGTTACAACAGCGTCAGGATCAAAACTTTCTTTCATAGACTGTAGACAAGATACAAAGGCACCTGAACCAAAAGAAACTACCCACCAGGCCAAAGAAACTTCTTTCTTAAAGATGGAGAAAACTATTAAGGGAGAGGAAATTCCGGTGATTAAAGTTGATAAAAAGCCACCTCCAAAACCAGCCAAAGCTCAAACAGATTGGCTTTCATCTACCATACAAAATCTGTCCAAAACCTCCACTTCCTTCGTACCCAAACCTTCTTATTATAGTGCATTATCCGCAGCCCAGGCAGCAAAATCAGAGCCATTGAAAGCAGAGAAACCTCCTAAACCGGCAAAAAATATTAATCTCGAGAAACCAGCAGACTCTGCTCCAGTCATATTGATGAAAACTCCCGAGAAAAGGTCATGGTTGGATAGCGTAGTTAGTAGGGAGTCACCACACAATTTTAGTGATACTAAGCGTAATTTTGTCATTACTAAAAAAGCTTCCCCAGAAGCTCAAAAAACATCATGGATGGATAGTCTCTCACAAAAACTGTCAAATTATACCTACAATGATCCTACACAGAAGTCATTTACAATTGTGAAGAAAGATACCACATCATTGGATTTACATAAGCCTGAACCTGCTCCAGAGAAGCTTGACTATACTTCTTTGATTAAGAACAAGGGTAAACCACCGCCAAAGCCAATAAAGCCTACAAAAGTTGATGAGAGCGAAAATATTTTGAAAAGTCATATTGGACGTCTTTCTCCAACTAAAACTCCAGCGCAATTGACTAAGTCAGAAGCGAAAAACGATGACATTTTGAAATCTCAATTGGGAAGACTTTCACCTTCAAAATCTCTTGAGAAAAACCAAAAAGACTTCTTAAATAACGATACTGAAGAATTGCAACTGTACATAAGCAAATTAGGAAATGCACCTAAACCGCCCAGACCAAACTTACAGAAGTATGAAGAAAAAGATGCAGAAGCCTTACGATCACAATTGAAGAACTTAGGTAAAAAAGCCACTCCAAATGTGAATAAGAAAGACGAATCTTTACCCGAAGGACTCATTGCCTTGGCTAAATTGAAAAAGGCGAAACAACCACCTCCAAAAGCGGTTGTTAAACCTGAAGCTTTGCAAAAATTGGATTTGTTAAAGAAGGCAGAAAAGGAGAAAGAGAAAGAGCTGGAGAAAGAGAAACAGTTAAAAAAGGAAAAAGAGCCAGAAAAAGAAATTAAGAACGAGCTGAGTCGACCATCAATACAATCAAGTGAGCTGCCAAAATCCAGTTCAACTAATGGTAGCTTTCAGGATAAACTTTCATCTATACTAAGAGCAAATACGGTTCCATCGCTCCAACCAAAGGCTGTAGTACGTACTACAACAGAGCCAAAGCTAGAAGTCAAGAAATCCGACAGTGATGGAAAGAAATTGACCCATCTCAATAAATATCGAGCTAAAGGGCCTAAAAGAAGACTACCCAAATCCATGCAAAAGGAAAGTCCACGGCCTACATCGTCAAATGAGAAAATCGAACCCTTTCCAGCATCGCCAGTGTCGAAGTCCACAAACGACAAGAAGAAGCCACCGTTGAAGCCAAAAAAGCCACTCTTGGAACCGAAACCAAGACAGGTTAGTGGTGAACTATTTATATAAGTACTAGAATATACCCTTCACGATAAATGGGTAATTACTGATTTATCGCTACACTCTACAAATATTTTAACCTTCCATCAGGTTCCATCAAATTCCATCCCGATCTCTTATTATTCCTCTTTATACTCTTCATTCGTCTGTCTTTTCTCATTCTTCTCTCTTCCCTGTTCTCTCTTGGCCCTCTACTGCTTCCTCTTGTGTTGCAGCTGGTGGTCGCACGCCGCTACTTTATCGCAGATAAAATTTCAACACGTAGAGATCACCAATGGAACAATTGAAAGAAAAGCTCCCATCATGGGATTACATACAAAGTCAGCTAGAGGGGATCAAAACCCAGCTTGAATTGGAAACATTAAAGGAAAAAGTTCCACAATATTATCACCAACTTTTAACAACCAGTTTCCAAGAAATAATCGATGATTTCCAAAGTCTTAAAGTATCTCCGGGTACTGTAGCAGTATCAGTAACTGCATTAACAACATTAATTTTGATCTCACAAGCGTTTGGAACGAAGAAAGCTACTAAATCCAAATCTGGGCAAAAGAAAAAGAAGTCAACTAAAAAACTTTCAAAAGCTCAAAAGGCTAATCTTCAAATTCAAGAAATTTTGAACTTCGTAGAGGAAAACTACGTTCCACAAATTGACGATTACTTGGAAAATTATACTGAACTTTCAAAAGACCAGGTGGAGTACAAGTATAATTACTTTGAAGAAATGCTTTTGAAAGAATTGATGAAATTAGACGGAATAGACGTTAGTGAAACACCAGTCTTGAGAGAAAACAGAAAGAAAGTCATCAAGTTCGTGCAGGAACACCAAAAGAGACTAGACAGATTCAAAAAAGAAATTAGTCTCTAGTCGAAGAGAGTAAGACTATTGTAAAAGAAAGTGGTGGAGTAGAAAAAGACCCAAAGTAAGATTATCATCTAGGAAATAAAGTAATTAAATAACTCCACTAAACTAAGTAAATAATAAATATCAAAAGATAAAGTAATTGATACTAAACTGACAGTAAATGAAACAACGATTTACAAAGAAACAAAGTTAGTGAATAGCTTTAGAAAGAAACGAAGAAAGTAGAATTACCCAAGAAAGGACAAGGTATTAAGTGTAAATATCGAACGAGCAGTAAGAGTTAGAGGAGAAAATAGTTAGAAACTGTTGACAGCCAGAAAAGAGGTAGTTTCAAGCCGGTCAGTAATGAGCTGAACTAAGTGTAGAAAGATTTCTGTCACTCCAGATCAAAGGAGTAATTAGCAACATTATAACAAGTGAATAACCACACTTGTTAGGGAAAATAGTATCGATACCGTTTTAAAGGGATGTCTCATAGACTTAAGTATTTGGTTATGACCAGCTCAATATTGAGTCATATTTGCAGCCATCCTAGTTAGGTAATCAGAGCCAAAGTAGTGGAAAGTGTGCAATGTATATATCCCGGAGTATGCCCGGCCACAACGGGTCTATCCCAAAATGGAAACTACCATCAAGACACTAAAGTGACGAATTTAATTTGTAGTCGGACCGTATCCCGATTTCGGACCCGCGTTACCGGTGACTCAGTCCGCATGTCCCCGGGGATAGTTTTGGAATCCCGGAAAAACTTTTTATTCTTGAACCCGGACAAGAATTTACAACCCGGAATTTCACCGGAACAACTAGCAAACTTGTTCCGTACATGATGTCTATCTTGGCTAATTTTTCGATCTCTTGGATATTGAACTCCGAGCTTTCTCGGAGTTTCTTTGGTCTCGGAGATTTGATAATTATCCCGGCATATTTTTTCGGACTTGATGATAAACCTTGTCCATAAAAGGAACTGATCGCGACATCATCTGGAAATCTCATTAAGCATGAAGTCTGAATCAATAAATTCACTACTGTCGGACCTCGAAAATCAGTCTGAAGTTATTCATGACGACAATCAAGAAGGAAACGTTCATCTTTTTCAAGATGTACCTCTTGAATTTTCAAGTGCTACTAATGTGGCTGTTTCACGAGAAGTCAGCCGTATACAATCAAGAAGATCGCAATTACTGAACCCAGTAACTGAATTACAAATACCTAACGATACCGTTAGTGAAGATACAAAGTCTTTTGCAAGTATTTCAGATGATCCTAAGTTTAATAGGTTTGGTGAGAAGAAAAAGACGTTATGTGTCGTAATTGGAGCCGTTTCTTGCTTCTTATCTCCACTTTCTGGACTTACTTTTTTACCTGCTATACCTGAAATTGCTTCCAGATTCAATACTACAGGTGAAGTTATTAATATTTCCAGTGCTGTTTATTGTATTTTCATGGCAATGTCACCATGTATTTTCTCTCCATTATCCGATATTTATGGTCGTAAAACAGTTTTTATTATAAGTTCATTCTTATTCTCAGTATCTACAATATTAGTTGCAGTTTCTGTTAATTTAGCCATGTTCTTTATTTTTAGAGCTATATCTGCTCTTTTTGCAACGGCATTCTTTAGTGTGGCTGCTCACATGGTTGGCGATTTATATATTCCTACTCAACGTGGAGAGAAAATGGCTTGGATTATTTCTGGTGCTCAACTTGGTTCAGCTTTTGGTTCTGTATTGGGTGGCATTATTGTCAATTATACTAGTTGGAGAGTGATTTTTTGGGTCCTTGCTGGAATTGGATTCTGTGTGTTTGGTGTATCAATTTTCTTTTTACCTGAAACTTCAATGAAGACAAAACATCAAATACTTTTAGAAGAAGCCCGTAAAGAGAACCCAAAGAAAAAGTTTGTTTTCATATCTGTCAATCCATTGAGAGTTATTCTTGGGTTGAAATACATTGATTTAACTCTAGATGGGTTTATTGCAATGTCTTTAACTTTCAACATGTACTCATTATTAACTCCAATTAGATATGTGATGGATCCAAGGTTTAATTTTACAGCTCCAGTTTTTAGTGGATTATTTTATCTTGCTCCAGGTTGTGGGTACTTAGTAGGAAGTTTTTTTGGTGGTAAGTGGTCAGATAGAGTAGTAAAGAAATGGATTAAACTTAGAGGAAGAAGAGTTCCAGAAGATAGATTAAGACAAGTATTACTTCCTCTTGGATTCTTTTATCCTGTTTCAATTCTAATCTATGGCTGGACGATGGAGAAAAAGAAAGGTGGCATGGCTGTTCCAATTATTTTCATGTTTTTAAGTGGTATAGCTCAAACTTGTGTTTTTCCTGCTAGTAACACCTATTGTGTCGATTCAATGCCTGAAATCGCTGGTGATGCTATTGGAGGAAGCTACTTTACCAGATACGTTGCAGCAGCAGTGGCCTCCGCAGCCTGTTTGAGAAGTATCGAAGCCATCGGCGTTGGCTGGACATGTACATATAGCGCTGGTTTTTTATGGTTTAGTACTTTGTGTGCCTTAGTCGTTATCTTTTTCGGAGAAGATATCCGAATGAAGCAGCTAGTTGCAAATGGGTTCCGTACTGAAGAGGACCTTAAAAATGTTAGAGAGCTTAGAAAAGTGGAGAATGAAAAACTTGGAAAAAGAATCTTCTAATCAGCATACTTCAACGTAAATTTACATTTACATTTATATTTACATATTTATTAATTTATTAAAATTTAATTTCTTTTATGATTCATAAAACTTCGCTCTAGATTTTTAAGTCTCGTTGAACCATAGTTCTACAAATAGGATGATATTTTGCCTGGTGTCTTTTGAACGTAGCTATAGCAAAGTCTTTGCCAACAAAATCACGAAGTAGCTTATAACCGGGACGGACAAATTTCATTCTTCCAACGAGTCCGAGCCAGTCAGCAAACTCCACCACTACTTCATCAGTGGCGGAGTATTGGCCAAACGTGATTAAAAGCTCGTTCCATCTGGACTTAATCTCTCCATTAGAGCTTTCAGAGTAGAATGGATAAGCACTTATCAACACTGGTAGAAGCTTTTTTACGTCTTTACCAACAGAGGAAAGTTTTTCCGTTAAGGTATCGAGGAAAAGACTATGTTGGCCTGGTTCGAAGTGGTCAACATTTTGTTCTGGAGCACTTTCATCCTTTGTAGTGAATCTGAACCATTTATCAGCGAGTTCAATTGCCTCGTCTGCCAAATAGGTATCAAATTTAGGGAATACAGGAGGTAATCCTCGGCCGTAGTACCACGAGTGCCAATCAATGGCCAGAATGTCTTGATTATCAGAGAAAAATGCTTTGAAAGTAGCTGCAAACTCGTCTGAATCTAAAGATAAGTATCTATACTTCTGGAAATAGTGTTTGATAAATATATCAAAAGGTCCAATTCCAACTAATGTCTCTAAGTAGAAAAGGAAATTAAATCCTTTTTCGTAGGGTATACGAGAGAAGGCATCGTCAGGATCTCTTCCATTCAAGTCCCACACCAAACTAGTGAATTCTGGAGCCATGTCATTGACAGAACTCACGAGTGCATTCCATCCATTGATGGCACTAAAATGACGAACCTGTTCACCGTATTTTCTAGCATCTTCTTCAGTTTTCCCCCGACGTTTGGCCTGATTAGCTGCTATAGCACCCAAAAGTCTTCTCTCTATATACACCGTCCACCCTTCGTTGAGCCAGAAATGTTCCCAAGAACTGTTAGTGACAAGGTTCCCTGACCAAGAATGAGCAAGTTCGTGTGCCATAACTTTAACTTGAGACCTATCCTTAGATATAAGGGTAGGAGTAACAAAAGTTATATTTGGATTTTCCATCCCACCATATGGAAAGCTCATTGGAAGTACTAATGCATCAAATCGGGACCATTCGTATTTGAAAATGAGATCTTCTGCTAATTCAATAAAAGTTTCCATGTCTCTTTCAAACTCCCATTGACAGTCCTTCACCGAAGGTGATTCGGCATAAACCGAGGAGCGGGGGCCAATAGGAAGACTGGTGATGTTTCCAGATGCAAGCGCAACAAGGTAAGAAGGAATTGGCACTGGCTGGTCAAAAATATACGTATCATCCTCAGTGCTTACAGGTCTACCGGACATGAGGCAAGGGTATTTCGACTTCACCTTCATGGTATAAGGACTCTTCACCCCGGGAGTATCGAAGCACGGGAAGAAGCTTCTGGCGTGAATTGCCTGGCACTGAGAGAAAAGGTATGGAGCAGTGTCACCGTCTATAAATTGGAGCGCCGTACACTTTTCAGTAGTTGAAAAATCTACCTTCACCACAATATTTTCGGTTGATTCCAGTCCTAACAGGATCTTGAGCGGCAGTCCAAATGGCTCTGCCCTGGGAAGAACTTTAAAAGACGTACTGGTTCCATTGACTGTGACGTCAGAAACATCAAGAAATGACGTATCAAGAATTAATTCCGAAGGTTGATCATTCGGTTGCAAAGAGTAAATCACACTTCCTGCCACCGTCTGGGAATCAAAACTGACAACGAGATTGAGGCTGGTGTGTTTTACCGTGAAAAATCGGTAGTTGGAGTTCGTACAAGGATCCATATTAGTAGCTGAAAAGTGATGAGCAGAAACGTATTCAGTTACGATTAAACTACAAAAAATACACAAAACCTCCACAACTTTGAAATTTAAATTATATTAATGGGTATACACTTATGAACAAGAAATGATATAAAGAAGCTAGGGGTGACTACTGAAGTTTACTTTGAAGCTAGAGCTTAGGCTTGAGCTTTAGTCTCAGGTTTAGATTCAGACTCAGGACTATGTTTAGGCTTTTTTTGACGTTTTTTAGATGCTTCTGCAACTAATTCTTCAAAAATTCTTGCTTCTTCTGCTTCATCTTGAGTTCTTGTAGTGGATGCAAATACTTCTCCTGCTAAACGAAGTGCTCTAGCTCTTGCAATTCGTTTCTCAACGTCTACTTCTTTATCGTGAAGAATATTATCACAAACTGCACGAACGGTTCCTTGAATTTCATATTTAGATCCCGCCCATGCTGCTGCTAATACTTTGGCAGTGAGGTATTTTTCCATATCAGCTATATCTTCGTCTGTATGCTTTTCTGGTATTTTCTCTTCCTTTTTATCGGATTTTTCCTCGGTGGCTTCACCTTCCTTCGTTTCATCTTTTCCACTTTCAATATTGTCTTTATTGTCTTGAGTTGAAGTTGAATTTGTTTCTGCAGTTGTATTGGCCTTCGTAGTGTCTGATTTGGATGAAAATGCTGCTTTAACAAATTCGTCTTCCATTTGCTTTGTCTCTTGAGCTGAAAGTTTCGCTTCTTCTTCCATTTTCTTTTTATGATATTCATTATCCTCTTGCATTTTGGTATACTCTTGCATTGTCAGCTGAGCATCTAATGCAGTAGTGACCGTCTTGAAAGTATCTCTGATTACACCACCTTTTTCCTTTACTGACCACCAAAGACCACCAAAACCCAAGAACGATTGATTTTTCAAGAAAATTTTGGATTTTGTCTTATAAATGGATCCGATAGTATGAAGTATTTCTAAACCAAAACTCTCCATTTTAAGAGTCTCGGCCTCATAGCGGAGTTTCTGTTTGAATGATTCTGCTACATCTTCCTTCATGTCTGTTTCAGTAAATAGAGACAACTTGGAGATGAGTTTTTCACCAAGTTGCTTTCTCATTTCAATTTTCTTGATACGGCATTCTTCTTCGAATTTTTCGAGTTCTTGCTTACGCTTGAGTTCTGCCTTTTCTTCTTTGGTGAGTTCTTTCTTTGGTTCACCGTCAACTCCAGTTGCTACAGCTGATTCTTGATGAGCGGAGTTTTCCAAATAACGTTTTTCAGTTGATGAAGCCAGACCCGATTGTGACAGCGGTGAGGCTCCTGAAGTTTCAGTTGTAGTTTCAGTTTCGTCTGAATATCCAGACAACTCAGCCGACTTGGTAAGCTCCTGAATGAGGGATAGTTCACCAATCCAGTCTTTGAACGCTTCTCCACCAAATATCATGGAGAAGAACTCAGTTGGATCTTCGAATCCTTCACTAGGCATCGACTCTTGTTTACCGTACTTATCATACTTGGCACGGAGGTTAGAATCTGACAAAACTTGATATGCTTCACCAACTTCCTGAAACTTTGCCGCTGCCTGAGGATCATCAGGGTTTTTATCGGGATGAAGTCTGATGGCCGCCTTTCTGTAAGCTTTTTTAATCTCAAGCGATGTAGCCTGGGGCTGTAGCCCTAACAAATCATAGTATGAAGTATCCACAACCATAATTGTCGAGTAGTAGTGTTAGTAGTTGTACTAGCAGAGACAGATTGAGATGCCGCGGAGCGTTGAGTATAGACCCGTGCACCACTATTCAAATGAATCCAAAATTGTACCTTTCGATCTAACCAAGCAGGCGTCAGTGGCACTACACGCTAAGGGCTGAATGGTGGGTCTTGATTTTAAATATGCAAAAACTCACAGATATCATGTAATTACTTAAATCAAAATTACACTCGCAATCCGATCAAACTAACTCTTTAACTGTTATGTATTACACGGTTAATATGTACAGGAAGAGCCAACCTGTATGGTTGTGGCTCTTGTAATTATTTAGGTGGTACTTAGGCAGAATAATAGACCTTTCTTAAATCTACCATTTTCTTACCTCTGCCAGCAGCCAAATCTTCCAAAGATCTCTGCTTTGTCAATGCTTCAACGAATCCCTTAACTACATTCATAGGATTTCTAGATTTGTAAACTTTTCCTCCCAAATCTTTGATCCCTGCTGCTTGGCAAACTTCAAAAATATTGGGGTTAACTCTTAATCCAAAACCAGCTGGTGCAGATCTCATGAATAATTTCACAGCATGGAATTTGTAGTCGATATCTCCAATAATAGTTCTATTTTCATATCTTGGAATTGGAGTCAAATTTTTAACCGCATTCCAGTGAGCTTTCACAAGAGCAGTTCTCATTCCGTCTCTTGATTTTCCTTCTCCTAAACCAATCATACCGTCTTTGTTACCAACAACGGTAAGAGCGTAGAAATTTGGGATCTTACCCTTTCCGGTTTGACATGAAACTCTCTTCATAACGATTGGACGATGATAAAGTCCTTTGATATAATTGGCGTCAAGTCCAGTAAGTTTGGCCAACCCATTAGGAATGTCAACTTGGTTTTCTCTTGTACGGCCAGCTGCTTTAGGTTTAAACCTCAACTTTAAATGAGTATTATCTGGATTGTTAATTTGAGGTATAGGTGCATATGGTGTCTTACCTTCACTTTGATTAGGATAAAGTATTGGTTCGTCCCACTTTGGATCATTGGTGGAGTAGTCAAAAACATTTTCTGATGGTGACACCTTGGAACGAGCATTTTTTCCTTGTTTTTGTATATTTAACATATCTTGAGGTGTAACTAAAGATTCGGTGATTTTAATACTTTGTAAGAGTTCAGGGGTGTAAAATTTCAGAAGAAATTCCATATGCTTAACGGCCTTCTTATTTCTCTGCAGAAGCGACACACCACTGCTGAAAAGACGGCTCGCAATGCCCAGTTTGAACGGTTGACGAAACATGCTGTATTGTGCTGAAGGTGAAAAAAAATGTTAGAAAATTTTGCTCAAAAATAGTTTACATCCGTGCACCTTCAAAAAGATTAAATAGCTACACCCATGCACCTTCTAAATAATATACATTGAATACACATAAATACTAAGCAACCACGGGTCTTTCCGTGGATTCACTAGAAACATTCTCATCTTCTGCCAGGTCTTCGTGAGACTCGTCTACTTGTCTTGCGCCAACTACTTTTTCCAATTCTCTAACTTCATTTTCGTTAGTTCTTTGTTGCAATTCGTAGATTTCCGTCTTCAACTTCATCACTTCCTTCTCAAGACGTTTCCCAAAAACGTCAATGTAATACGTAGCCCCATTGTATGCAGCCCAAATAAATATAAATGTCATAAATCCTCCGCATGCATGCTTATACTTAAACCATATTGGACAAAACACCATAGTGAGTAATTGATAGCCAAATTGAATCAAAGTGAAAGCAGCAATTTGCATCCAGGCATATGGTTGACGATTGACAAATCTTCCAAGTACAGACTTGCTATTTTTTTGTTTAAGATAAGTGAATGAAGTTACGACCCCTTTCTCAATTTGTTCTTTACGTTTTATGGTAATAAAGTAATGATAAGTCATTTGCCAAGCGGTATAATAAATTGATGTCCATATTATTCCGTTGATGAAGTTCCAGTGGTCTATACTAGCAACTGCAGGGAATCTTTCGGCGAGATAGTCCAGAGGAATTTCGTGAACTATAACGAAAAGTGTCACTGGTGGCATAATGTGAATAAAACTACTAGTAGTCTTTTCAATCAGATGCAATACCAATGAATTCCGCCAGGTAATAACAGCCCAGGATAAAGTTCCCATTGCTAGTGAAAAAACGGACACAAATAAGGTCTTACTATTTGGGAACCACCATATGAAGGCCATGAGAAGCAAATTGACGTAGTAGCATAAGTCTGCGAGATAAAACTGGTAAGACTGTTTAAAATAAGTATAAAATCTAATAGGCATTAACACTGCAAAGATTACCGTGTGAAAAACATGGAAATACGTTGGATATTTTCCAATGATGAATCCAGCAGCGGCAATAAGAAAGACTGCCACGGCGTAGAAAAGCTTTTCGGTACTTGAGCTTTGAAGTTTAGTATGTACTCTAGCATCAAGTTTACTCAATTGAGTCACGAATCTCTCTTGTATCTTTATAAGCTCAGCATTCCCAATTTTTTGGTCTCTTGATAGCTTCAGACGTATATTATCGTCTTTAAGTTTTCTAAGTCTCTGTTTTGTCTTCAGTTTCATATCCTGAAATCGACGTTTAGTCGAGTCACTTACCTGATCAAACCCAAGACCGAAGTCAAAATCAGGTATCAAGATAAACTTTGAAAAATCACCAAATCCTAATGAAACCTGCGAGTCAGTTCGGCGAAGCGATCCAGATGAGCTTAAACTGGCATCGTCTTCATCAACCACAAGATCTACATCAATCTTAGAATTGAGGTCTTCATTCTCTTCAAGTTGATTCTTTCTGTTGAGATTGGCCTCCAGAAGCACATACGGCTCGGTTTCCTCTACCAAATCAGGCATATCTTGGGTAGAAAGAAGAGGACTGTTATGATAGAAATAAGGGTATGAAATGGTCATCGCTACGCGATATTGCGGCGCTACCTGAGATTTTTCTGGCTTATCAGCTGGGAATAAAATATACAAGAGTCCAGAATACACCTGGTCGTGACAAGATTCGGAATATAATAAAGAATGATATGATAGAGAAGTACTGGAAATCGAGTATGTTTTCCTTGACATTACTTATGTAGCTTTTCTTATCGGATTATTTGCACCCACGTGCTGATAGCGCCATGTGCAACCACTTACTAATAAACATCGGGACGATTCGCCCAATTTGGCAGCTGTCATCAGATCATGGCATTTTATAGCTGCAGCAAGGGCCCACGGTCTTCGATTCCTAGTTTAGGTCCATAAATTGATCTTAAATCCGATGCACACACCTTATAGTATAGCGACTAATATGTTATGGCTCTACGTCCAGTAAACAGTGGCTATCTCCTAATCATCATTACATCTAAGGGCCACTTGTATCGATATATGTTATTCATAGAGTAATTTTGATGGGAGTGGGGAGATTTTAACTGTTTTTAAGTCTACTGCGTGACGCTCGTGGCTGCAAAAAAGTAGGTACAATCAATACGAACCTTTTCGTCTACTTAGCTATGTCTGGACTTGCTATCCACTAAGAAAGCTGGAGAATAAGGCTGCAGAAGTATTGCAGAATAATGCTCCAGCTCATCCAGCTTTGAAGGAGATATCGTTTTCTGTGCCATTTAAACGACACTTTGTGCCCCACTGTGTACAACAGCTACGTAGTATATACTTAACATGCTAATAACTGATATATCTCCCTTCACTTTTTGTAAGTAAGATCACGTGTGGTAGCTAGATCACCTCTGGTAATAATAGGGTCCAGGCTATGTGTTTGTGGTTCGAATAAATAAATCGCATCAAAATACACTGGTTGCAAATTTGCAACACTGGCAATCCAGTGGAGCTTCGCTGAGTGCAGACATCTCTCTTGAAGATTTGCAGCAGCGGCAAGGAGAAAAAGAGCCTGACAATTTCACTGTTATTAGTATCAGAGGGATTAGACGAATGCAGAAAGGGAGGATGACGGAGCTACTAGTGAAGGAATAAGCGGATCAGTTTAGCTTAGACTTCCATTGGTACGAGCGGAGACTGGAGGTTGTGTTTTCATGAAAGATGGCAAGATGAAGTTTTGAGAGAACTGGGCGGTGAGATGTGGTCTGACTGGATTACGACTACGAGAATTGTAATTGACTTACTATTCGAAAGGGTATACCAATAAAAAAAAAAAAGAACAAGAAGCATACTTCATTTTATTCATTGACAGGAGTAGCATCCCTGTTTGTTGGTATATAAAGTATGATCCTCCTTCTTGCAATAAAGAAAAAAATTGTACAATTCAACTCAGTCTATCAACAGGGGCAGCAGCCTGTTGAGAGATTGGTTTTATCTTCCTCCATGGAAATAAGAAATACACAGCAAGTTGCATACACCATTTCGTTTCACTTACGGGGGCAGCACCCCGTTTGGAGATGGTGTATGATCCACCTTCTTGCAAAACAAAAATATTAAGCAAGATGCATACACCATTTCGTTTCACCTACAGGGGCAGCACCCTGTATGGAAATGGTGTATGGTCCACCTTCTTGTAAAATAGAAACCAATTTAGCAAGTTGCATACATCATTTCGTATGGGGGCAGCACCCCGTTTGGAATGGTGTATGGTCCCACCTCTTGCAAGATTGAAAAAAACTGTATTGTATTTCATTTCATCTGATGAACGGGGGCAGCACCCTGTTTGGAGATGATCAAGGAGGTTGTAAGACGGCAAGTTTCATGGATCATCAGGTACATCTACAGGAGCAGCAACCTGTAGGTAGATGATACATGTTTCCACATTCTTGCACATTGAAATTTAAAGTATAATAAAAAGAAATTGGTATACCTGCAAAGTGAATGAATCAGAAGTTGACTACATGTTTTACCTGACCACCGGGTGGGAAGAGAATGCTTCCTGTTTGGAGGTAAAATATGTCCATTACCTATGATTGTATCGCTTTGAACTGATAAGTGACGATTGAGCAATTGGAGTAGAAGTTTTCCATGATGATTACGTTGAACCAACCTGTGATTGATAAGCTTTGTCTTGCCATTCTGAATTGAAGACATAGCCACTGGTCGATGCGGTACTAAGGGGTCTGGGTGGCTGTATGCCTATTCTGTACGGGGCCCCATTTGAACTTTCACATTCTGAGGCCCGATGTTACTCAATAATTTAGGGAAGGACTTGGGTTCAGAATCTCTAAGACGCTCGAGCTTTTCAGATAGAGGGAAGCTTCATGATGAAGAAGCATACTAACGTTTCTAGGCTTGTTGAAATTGGTGATGCTTCAAAGTTGGGTCTTACCCAACAGCTCTATATATTTATTGATCTGACCATAACGTGTCCTGTCAGAGTAATAGTCACTGGCAGAGTGGGCTAATTGAATCGTAGGTAACGTCTTCTCTTAACTTGATACTCTTTAGCATCTCTTTTTTCAAAACATCATCAAACTAAATTTGTTAAATAATCTAGGATTTATTTGCAGCCAATTGCGCTGCAATCCAGCAAGGGTTTATGGTCCTATGTCTGCTGGTCCCCGGCTTCCGCTTAGAAGTGGTTGGTTCCTTTAAGGGAAGTATCCGCTTCTTTTGGAAGCCGGTGGGGAAATGGGTAACCAAAGAAGGGGGAACCCCGTCACTTTTTTTTAAGGATTCTGATATAATAGTATATACTAAAGGTGTTTCTGAAGGTTCATAGTGGTTTAAAAAGACATTTAAAGACTTTTAGTAGCATCTGTGATCACTTGTAAGTACCTACTATTATTCGTGTATAGTCACGTATCCATGGGCGTCAAAGATACCGACGGCGTGGTACCTATGTTTTGCAGATTGCTTTTTTTCAAGCCTTCAATTTCTATATTCATACCTTCCTTCAATCTCCCTGCATTTCTCACACTCACACGATTATTGGGTATCCACTCATTAAAGAACCGTATGTGTATTCGAGGGATTGGCTACTACTGTGGTGTGTCAAGTGCCTTTCATAACGTTACCAAAATTGAGTATTCTTTCGGGTGCTATTGACGTCTCTACTTCGAAGGCCAAGTACACTGCGTTGCGCTCTACTGACTACATTATGAGTCGTCTAGGCTGATAGAGCACGACGCCCAATTATATAGTTCCACGGTGGAGGTAGGCGTGGGTATAGCTAGACATTAGTAACTGGTGCACGGGCGGCTCTTTTTCAGCAATACCGTATCGCAAATGGCTGCTACTTATTCTGTATTACAATTATTCTTTATCCACCGTTTTCTTCATGCGTCTTAAGCACTATACATTCAAGAATCTTGCTGCATTCAATGCGGCGGGCTTCTTCTGTGTAGGTTTCGTGGTATTTTTAACTTCTACTCAGCCATTCTACTTAACGGAAATAATATCGGGATCTGATAAAATTGGCTCTAAAATTGGAACGTTGGGTATAACGGACGAGCTTGTTTCAATTTGTACCGCTCCATTACTTGGATCATTTAGTGACAAAATCTCTAATTATGCATTTACCCATCCTCAGTCTAGATTTTTGATCAGTGGAAGCAAGTTGGTAGTAATCGTCAGCTTTATCATTCTTGGTACAAGTTTGTACTGTTACGGTAAGGTAGTCCGAACCTTCCATCAATTATTGTTCGTAAGGGCTCTCTTTGCTATAGGTGTTACGGGATGTATGAGTATGGTTACCGTGATGCTCAATGAAGTTTCGAACTCCGATTTTTCTTTAGCCAGACTAGCCTTCTGGAGAAGAAGACGCTCTAGTGATCAAGCTCCCCTCTTACAGGAGACAACAACCTCTCCTGAGGCAGAAAATACAACTTCACCTGCTTCTGAACCCAATCACCACCATCATCGCCATCACAGACGTGGTAAGCGCTCGAACGGAAAGTATGCCTCCTTAGTGGGTGTTGCTACTGGACTTGGAGCAGTATTCTCTGTGTCCGTATTCCTTCCTCTCCCTGTAAGACTTAACGACAGATACCCTGATCTTTCCAGTACAACCAGTCTTCAGTTGTCGTACCAAATAATTGGTGCCATTTCCCTTGTGGTCTCGATAGGTATGATGTTATGGCTTTACGACTCTGTGAAGGCCAACAAACATCGTGATCTTCATCATGTGAACCCCGCAGGTTATATACAGCTTCTTTCGAGTGCCATCACAGCTTCTCGTTCTAATCTTCCTCTCCAAATTTCGTACATTGGAGCATTTGTAGCTCGTTCAACTACAGTGGCTACATCAGTGTTCATTCCACTACTTGTTTACAATTTTTATTACCATTCAGGGAAGTGTGGTGCTCAAGATAAAGAAAATTGTTACGATGGCTATATCTTTGCAGCGATATTGACAGGAGTTGCTCAGACAGTAGCACTTTTCCTGGCTCCATTATGGGGTATTCTCATCGACTATAAATCTATGGGAAACGTAAGGACCCTTTTTGCAGCTTCAATAACCGGGACTTTAGGAAGTTTAGGCCTTTGCTTGGGGGGCTCTGGTACACATGAGTATTCTGTCTATGATCCCCGAACGCCAACATGCTTTGTCTTAGTCAGTTTAATTGGGCTTGCTCAAATCGGAGTAATTATTTCCAGTATGAGTCTATTAAGTGGGGTTCAAAGAAGTGGTTTGGAAGGTGGAGATATTGGTAGTGTCAGTGGGCTCTATAGTTTGTGTGGAGGTGTAGGGATATTGATTATCAGTAAAGTTGGTGGGACATGGAGTGATTCTTGGATCTTAGGACCTTTTTTCCTTCTTGGTGCCTTCTACAGTGTATTGATGATAGCATGTGCTGTCCACATTAAGCGTAATCAATAGTAGTAATGATTTGAATTAGAAGTAAATACCTTAATGATTATAATAAACTTTTGCTAGAAACTTTTTTAGCTATTCTACTTTTTAGATTCGTAATTTGCAGCATTTTCTGCATTGAGCCTACACGCCCCACGTCAAATTTTGCGTTATAACCTAATCGATTCCGACACTATTGAATCGAACTAAACTTTTCTCCACAACCCCGTTTATCTACTAGTGGCTCTATTGCTTCTTAATAAAATTTGCATTGATAGTGAAAAATCTATTCTTCATTCTTGAATTCAACTATCTAACCAAAAGTGTCTTCAAAACCACATGTTAGACCTTTTACTAACGGTAATACCGTCACTTTGTTGGATCCTTTATAGGTGTTATCAGTTTCTTCATAAACTGTCTGAATCCCTCGTAAATGATCTCAACATTCAAATACCTCGTCGGCCCCGAATTTGTGTGGATTCCGTAACTTCCCTGTCGTTAGTTTTACATTGGGATATAGAAACTAGACCTGAAGAGGCACTTTTATACATAGTATTAGTCAATGGAAGTTACACAGCTACATTATCCCAAATGTCCTGCAAACTCAATAATTTGAAAGCTGATACGCTTTATCAGATCGAAATTCTGGCAGTTAATCCAGTGACAAATTTCAGATCTCTGTCAACTCCAGTTTATGTCGAAACTAATGACTATAGTTTCAGCGAAAAATTTGTACCACCTGAAGAGTTCGTATCAACTTCAGAAACTCCTACAGATGAAGGTGCTGCTCTTGACTTATCGGCAGACGTTCGAAATATTGATAACATATCTGACTTGAACAAATATTTGCATCACTACCAGCATGAACTTGCCAGGGTAGCCACTGAAATCAACAACTATCAAGCATCTGTATTTGAGGAACATGCTAAATTGAAACCAGAGCTCATTCTGTTTCGTCGGGCTCTCACTGAAGAGACTGACCATAAACATCGCCAAGAACACGATGTCAAGCATTGGGAAAAACAAATGGATACCCTTTCATTTGAAAAGCTAAAACTCAGCAAGAAACTCCATAACTTCGAGACATTGAGAGAAGTTCATCTGTCTCGGCTCACTGACTTACGTCAGAGGGTGAAAAAGCTCACTGATAAATCCAACCGTCTTGCCAACAATGATACCGCAGATCAGATTAAATTGACAAAAGATAAACGGATATTATTTAGGGACATCGAAGAAATCAGAAGGCTTAACAACAAAGTAGAAGATTCCTTCAAAGCACTTGGTCCGTACAAAAAGCAATTGTCTGTTCTCACGTCCAAGCTTACACCACTCATTAACAGCTTTGATTGCGAGTCAATGATAAATCAGGACGGCACTCTTACCGACAAAGGAGAAATGATTATTGTTGATGTTCTCCAATTGAAGCCTGAATGGACCAGCCAGGTTCGAAGTCTTTTACAAAGTTTGGTAGACGCTGAGGCGGAATGGAAATCTATCTATATTGAAGAAATTAAGAAATACCTCGTGCAAAAAAACACTGTCGATATATTGATTTCTGCCCAAAACTCAACCTATACACCAGTAGCCATTTCAGAACATGATGCCAGTATACATTTTGGCTGGGAAATTCCTAAGACTACTGAAGACAATAAAACTAGAGAAAAAGAAAATATGTGGTACTCTTACTACAATCCGTTGTATCAGCAGAGCAATTCTTCGCTCAATATGTCGCCTCCTACTATCCTGTCACCTCAGCTAGCCCCAATATCGCCACAGGCATCCATTAGCATTCTGCCACAGGTAACCATAAACCATTCTCCGAGACCAAGTACTTTAAGCCTCCTGCCTCGCTTGTCAAATGTCCCGATAAATGGTTCTGTTACCGGCGGTGGAAATGGCATAAAATTTTCGTCTCCACTTAATTCTACTGATCAGTTAATTCCGCTTTCGCCGATTGAAACTACTCACCCATTCAAAAACTTGTGGAACCATCCATCCTTCGGCTATGGACGGACATTGACTCCGCCATCGCTACATGTGGCCGGTCAGACTCCTCAGGTACCTATGGCTCAGTCGAATTCAGGTAGTAAGTTATGGGATCCTCAACCTAACCAACGTACTAGTTTACCGGGCATTGATTTATTAGGGCCTCCTCAGGAGAAACATACAAGAGACAGTTCCGACGCAGGGTCTCGTCTTTGGTGAGGAAAAAAGCAATTCTCAAGATCCTAATTTTAAATTGCGTTTCGGTTGCCAATATTAACCGACTATTCCCCCAAACATGCTCTATGTTTACGCTAGCTTTCATATAGCAATCTCCAGCTATTTCAGCTCCTCTTTATATTCGATTTGGTGCAGGTGGCTGCGAATGCCCTGTCGAAAAATGCCTTATATGTGGCTGTGTGCAGGAACGGCAAATCACGAGATGAGCTAGGCATATAACGGCAATGACTAATTTTCAGGCCTGCTGGCGTTAGGATTTAAATATATACTTCCTGTTCTCTTGTTTGAATATTATTTCAACTATGACAATTTCGGACGAAGTTTTCCCAACTCATAATGATTTCAGAAGTGATACATTCACTGTACCAACTAAATCTATGAGACAAGCAACTGCTCACTGGTTAACAAGTGATCAGTTTTGTGTAGGTGACTCAGTTTACCTCGAAGATGAAGCCACTTTAAAACTTGAATCGAAAATGGTGGACTTGACTGGAAAAGAAGCCGCTCTCTTTTGTGTGAGTGGAACCATGTCTAATCAAATTGGTTTGAGAGCTAACTTAATTCAACCTCCTTACTCTGTACTTTGTGATCATCGTTCTCATGTTTTCCTCCATGAGGCTGGTGGTTTGGCAACTTTATCTCAAGCCATGGTTCATCCGGTTATTCCAGAAAATGGTAATTTCTTGACCCTTGAAGATATCATTGAGAATGTTACCTTAGATAATGGTGATATTCACGCTGCTCCTACAAAAGTGATCAGTTTAGAAAATACGTTACATGGTATAATTATGCCAGAGACTGAAATTTCTAGAATCAGTGAGTTTTGTAAGCAAAACCAAATAAGGCTTCACTTGGATGGTGCTCGTTTATGGAATGCTTCAATTGCAACTGGAATTTCTATTCAAAAATATTGCTCTTACTTTGACTCTGTTTCTCTCTGCTTGTCAAAGTCTTTGGGTGCACCGGTTGGTTCCATCCTCGTTGGTGATACTTCATTTATTGCCAAAGCTAATCATTTCAAAAAACAATGTGGTGGAGGAATAAGGCAAAGTGGACTTGTTTCAAGAATGGCTATACAAGCTATTGATGAAAATTTCCATGAAATTTCTAGAGCTCATTCATTTGCTAAGCAAGTTGGAGATTTTTGCGACAAGAACGGGATCGTCTTGGAATCTCCTGTTGATTCTAATTTTGTATTTATAGATTTGAAAGCTAACAAGATGGACGATACCTTGTTAGTACAACTCGGACATGAAAATGATATAAAATTGATGGGAGGAAGATTGGCATTCCATTTTCAACTTGACCAAAAATCAGTCGATAATCTCAAGACTACACTTTTACAATGTTTCGATGAAGCTAAAGTTAACCCTTACACTAAAAACTTGGGTAGAAAATTGTACAACTACGATATTGTCAAACAAAAATTGACAGTTTAACGATGATTGGACCTGCATGTATGTTTTTATTTACGACTTATAATATCTTGCCCTGTGCATAGAATCATGTAAACCCTCTATTAAATTTTTTGAAGATTTTCAAAAAACATGCGGCTGAGACATGCCACTAGCCGTTTAGATCCGAGAGATTTTCGGGTATTTGGCAATTCCCCGGTTATAGCGGAGGACGATTGCGACCGTGAGACCTACTGGGGCGCATTAAGACATTCCGAGGGTGGCTCTGGCACGTGATCGGCCGCTTTGCCGACCGCACCATCAATTGCTGCGAAAAAATCTAGGCGGATCTATAGTCACGATTTGAATTATCCGGTTTACGGGTATGTTAGCTGATAATATATAACTAATGACTTGACGGGTTAAAATGATTTATAATATAATTACAACTTATTATCATAATTAATTAAGATGACTCACGATTCAAGCGATTCCGTTAACTCTGAGTTAGACGAATATAACCCAAACCCTTACCTTAATACTGATGCACAATCTGCATTATCAGCCATAAACTCTCGAGCATCAAATGAATCACAACATGGCATAGTTATTACAAGAACTGAGACTGCAAAATCTTTACAAGAATTAGGATTATCAAGCGAAGTTCCTCAACCTCAATTAAACGACCCGCCAGTGGAGGACCCTGTGTTTCCTGAAGAATATCAGTTAGAGACTGAAACTGGTTTGGTCCCTGTTCAGACTTTAATAAGTTTAGGGAGAGTAAAATCTATTTCATCAACTGGTTTAAAAAAACTTAGATCTAGAACCCAGTCTGAATCTCAGCGTGGAGCACCTCCCCATACTTTTCGTGAAGAGATTTCAAGCTCTTCAGAGGAAGATAAAGAATTTCATGAAGAAAAACAAGAATTAGACTCCGACATTGAGTTTGTTACCTTTGTGATTGGTGATCCGGAAAATCCTCATAACTGGTCTCCTTTCTGGAGATGGTTTTACACTGTCATATACTCATTTGCCGTAATAAGTGCAGCTTATGGTTCCTCATCTCTTGCTGGTGGATTATTCACTATAGAAGATAAGTTCGGAGTATCCGAAGAGGTTGCTACATTGTCTGTTTCCTTAATGGTTTTGGGATTTTGTGTGGGCCCCTTAATCTGGGCACCTCTTTCCGAGCAAATTGGTAGAAGGCCAGTCTACTTTATTTCCTTTGGTCTTTATACCATTTTCAACATCCCTGTAGCTCTTGCTAAGAATATCGCTACAGTTTTAGTATGCCGTTTCCTTTTAGGAGTTTTCAGTGCTTCTGCATTAACAAATGTTGGGGCATCTTTGGTCGATTTACACAACGAAACTAGAGGTTTGGCTATTGCATTTTTCAGTTTCTGTCCATATTCTGGACCTGTATTCGGTGGTATTGTCAACGGCTTTATCTCTAGAGGTACCAACAGATTCGATTTAATGGTATGGGTCAATATGGCCTTTGCTGGTGTAATGTGGATCTCAATGGCTTTAATACCTGAAACTTATGCCCCAGTCATTTTGAAGAAAAGAGCCAAGAGACTCAGAAAAGAAACTGGTAACAATAAAATTATGACTGAACAAGAAGCAACACCTATGACATTCAGTGAACTTTTGAACACCTGTTTATACCGTCCATTGAAATTTATCATCCAAGAACCTGTTCTTGATCTTATTTGTGGATTTGTTGCTTTGATCTATGCATTACTTTATGCTTTCTTCTTTGCGTATCCTGTTATATTCAGTGAATTGTATGGATATGAGGATAACATAATTGGTCTTATGTACGTTCCTATTTTAATTGGAGCTGGCTTAGCCCTTTTTACTACACCATTGTTGGAAAATGCATATACCAAAATCAAGAAGACAAGAACTCCGAAACCTGAAGATAGATTAGTTGGAGCCATGATTGGTTCGCCTTTCCCTTGTATTGCTCTTTTCATTTTGGGTGCTACTTCATACAAACATATCATTTGGGTCGGTCCTGCTAGTTCTGGTATCGCCTTTGGTTACGGTATGGTACTTATCTATTATTCTTTGAATAACTACATCATTGATACCTATGCCAAGTATGCTGCCAGTGCTTTGGCTACTAAAGTTTTTCTAAGAAGTGCTGGTGGTGCTGCATTCCCCTTATTTGTCACTCAAATGTATCACGGTCTTGGCCTTCAATGGGCTTCTTGGTTATTGGCATTTGTTTCTCTCGCTATGATTTTAGTGCCTTTCAGTTTCTACAAGTTTGGTGAAGGTTTACGGGCCAAGATGTGTAAGGAAGACTATTCCATTCATCATTAAGCTTCAGGGTTTTTCAATATTTATCATTATTATTTATAATTTAATTTTATGCATTTATAAAGATTGCTGGTAGATCTGTTGATGTACATCATCAGTATTGGTAGTGGCTGCTAAATTGGCCAACGCACCAGGAGAATGTTTTGTATCCTTTACAAGTTCAGTAACTTTATCTAAATTTACACCAGTAAGAGATTCCATGAAAGCACCTATTTCAATATTTTCGTGATTACCAAGAAGACCTTCGTAAGCAGAACGTTGGTATAATTTGTTCTTAATGGATTCAGAATTAGTATGAGCGTAAATATTAACATCAACAGCAGAGTGTCCATGAGTTGTCCAACCAGTTTGAGAACGGTAAGAAATCATATTGTTCAAAAAGTATAATAAATCCAGTGGACGTGACTTCAAAGATTGGATGGTTTCAATTTCCTCATTCGAATAGTCACTGATTCCCATATCCTTCTTCAAGACTTCGGTGATGAAATCACTGAAGTTTTCGGTTTTTGAATGGGTAATCTTTTTTGCCAAGTATTCACCAGAGTGCTTGCTATTGAGGAGTACTTCTGGATACCATAAATAGTCTGGGTAATTTGGAGATGTTTGTCTTGCAGTCACCAATCCTCCGGTCTCATGATCAGATGTAGAAATAGCGACAGTCTCTACAGATGTAGTGTCAATAAATTTAATAACTTCCTTCATTGCTTCATCATAGGCAAGAACTTCTCTAACTTGAGCAGCTGGGTCATTATGGTGACCAGCATGATCAATTCTAGATCCTTCAATCAATAAAAAGAATCCTTCATCAGAGTCCTCGGTTGCTTTGGAAAGAGCGGTAAGCGCAGTTTTGACTTGTTCAGCAAGAGATGGGTATTCTTCTGGGTTTCTGTCAATGTCGTAAGGTACGTCAGTATCTGCTACTAAACCGAGGAGGGGTAAAGATACATTATCCCCATTTTTCAATTCATCAAACGAAGCACGATCACCGACGTAAGTCCAGTTATTCAGTTGAGCTTCTTCAACTAAATTTCTAGAATCGGCTCTACAACCACCAGCTGAAGCAGGTAAAAAGTGGCATCTTCCACCACCGATAATCAAATCTACCATCCTTCCTAATGGGTACTCACCCAACTGCTGTTGAGCAATTAAATCTTCCTGGAATCGGTAATCAACATGAGAGCTGAAGGCAGCAGGTGTAGCATCGGTAATTCTGGTAGTCACCACCAATCCTGTAAGGTAGCCTTGTAATTTCAAAGCCTCCAATATGGTTCCGCAGGGCGCCTTTGTGGGGTCAACACCAATAGCACCATTATAAGACTTCAAAGCACAAGAGAAAGCAGTTGCACCAGCAGCGGAGTCAGTAACTAATGAGTTACTAGATCTAGTTCTTGACGAACCCAAAAGAAGGGAATCGATGGTTAAGATATCGTCAATATCTAAACCATCTCTGAACTGCTTGAAAGAACGGGCCAACGAAAGAGAAGCAGGTCCCATTCCATCAGTGACCATAAAAATGACGTTCTTCTTGCTTGAGTTCTCATGACTAAGACCATGACCATGACCATGACCACATGGAAGGGGTCCCAATACATTAGCTGCTAATGAAGTACTTGCAAAAGAGTAAATGAAGAAATGATAAAACGCTACACAAATGAATGCAACAGGTATGAATCGTGTCCATTTAGACCTTGGGGTCTTCGGGTCGTTTTTAGAAGTCATTTAAAGAATGTGAAGTAGCTTTGAAGGGAGGAGTAAATTTGGCGTCAATTTGTGGATTATGCGTGCTGAGCCCAGCCAGCTGAAATCCTAATTGGGAACGTGAGATTGGGAAATGTTGTCGCAGTCCAAGAAATCCAGTCTAAAAAAGTCAGAGGGTCTGGTCAAGCTTTAGAAGTGGCCAACACTAAAAATAAACTACCAAGCATTTTCATGACCAAAATCGTATTTTTCTAATCAGTTTAAATAAAAAACTACTTAAAAATTAAATTTTCCGTAAATCCAACGCTCAACGCTTGATTCTTAGCAGGGTTAATATTATTCCTTATCTATACTAACATATATAAAGTAGTGTCATTATGCTAATATATAGCAGTGTTCATTATGTTTCGGACCATATCATACTCTTCTGTCAACAATAATGAAGTTAGTATCCCATTGTACCTCTTCCTGGGCCACAACCTTCATCAATTCATTCTCCCTGAAGTCTTTGATATCTCGAAGGATTTGCTCCACACAGCCATCAGCCATGAAGTTAGTCCGTATGCATTTTTCCAATGTATTCACAAGCACATAGTATGTAGCACGAGTATCACTATTTATAGCACTAAAATCTTTGGGCATACTGTAAAGCTTATACTTTATAGAAATTCTTTTCAATTCAGATAAAGCTGGAGATGAGCCTCTTACCTTGATCTGCGACCTTATAGTCTCCACAACGGAGTCACATCCACAGAGCATCAAAAATACGGTCTGTAACAGGTTAAGATCCTTCGAATGGAATTTAAGTGCAAATTTACTAATCTTTTCATTGTGCATTGAAGACTCCCATATTAACATTGTACTCCTGAAGCTGTTCAATTTCTGGATATGTGTTGTTTCATCTTCATGGCCATAGTCGAAATGAAATTTCCACACAATTCTTTCGTAAAAAGGACTCAATTTGTTGTCTTGAATGAGAGGAAGATAAACTGATGAAAAATTATGTTTAAGATTACGCACAATCATAAGAGGCTGCCCTAAATCATGGTACTTTTTGAGCAATACAATCTTTAGCTGATGAAAGTTCAATGGGGTCCATCCGTTTGCTGATAAGTCTTCTTGTGGTAAAGCTTCTAAATCAATGGGGAGAACGTCTACATCCCGTAAACTTTTGTTAAGAATAATCTCCATGAGTAAACCGAAACTTAGTTTGCGTTGATAAAATAGTAGCTTAGTCAACTGCTGTAAATCTCGTTGCCTGGTAGTTGATCTTATATGGGTTTTAAGCTGTTTTTCACTTGCATTCATAATATTATCATTAGTTAAGTATGAAGATGATGCAAAGCTCAAATCCTGTATGAGGCCACGCACCGTCTTGTTGAAATCATGACCAGCTTCAGGGCCTGGTGCCTTATTCTGATCTCTTACTATTCGTTCAGAAACTGGACCTTGGGTCAAGTTTTCAAAAAGTGATGGCGCTTTCACGTTCGAGACTGGCCTTACTTTTGAAACAGGTGAAAGCAAATTCAAGGCATCTGCGAGTAAAACATTCTCACTCGGCTTGTGTGATATATGTCGGACTAAGTTTGTTATAATTTTGTGTCGTTTCAGAAACATGGTTTTATAGTTAGACTTCCTACTCATATCTTTATTCCTTTTGAAGTCGTGACTTTTTTTGTATCTGGCACGACTCTTTCATAAAGTATGTCATCAACCACATTGGCTGCAAATTCGGTGTAGGTTACTTGTACTACTTGGGCGTTATTTTACAGAAAATCACAAATTACTCTTATAATAAATATACAATCACTTTTACAAACGATTGAAAGGTCACCATTCTTGAGCTTTAACTCCGTAAATACTCTTTTTGGTACCTTTGATTGGCTTGACCAATTTCGATCCACCTTCTAAAAAGGAAAATTTATCCCTTCTCATAGCTTCATACTTAGAAATGAATTCTTCCTTTTGTAAAGTTAACCCGATATCATCTAATCCATTGACTAAACAGTGTTTTCTGAATTCTTCGATATCGAAATGGTCAACTAAGACTTCACCAGTTTCTCCATTCTTGATTTGTTGGGCTGGTAAATCAACTGTAAGTTTCTTTCCAGTAGTAGCTAAAGGATACAACTTAGAGACAATTACATCTTGAGGTATTCTGATAGGTAACAACCCATTTTTACAGGTGTTGTTGTAAAAAATATCACCGAAAGATGGGGCAATAATACATTTGATACCAAAATCTTTTAAGGCCCAAGGAGCATGTTCTCTAGATGAACCACATCCAAAGTTGTCACCTGTAACCAATAAAATTTCAGCAGCTCTGTATGGTTCTACATTCAAGACGAAGTCTGTTTCCACATCTTTACCAGTTTTGGCATCCTTAACGAATCTTAATTCATAAAATAAACCATTCTTTAAACCAGTACGTTTAATTGTCTTTAAAAATTGTTTTGGAATAATGGCATCGGTATCAACATTTGCCTTATCGAGAGGAGCAGTGATACTTGTGAGGGTAGTGAATTTGTCCATAGAAGCAGCAGATTGAAGAGCTTTCTTAGGTTTTTTGGACTCAGGCTCTTTGGGTATGTCATTGATTCTGTCTTCTTCCAATGAAGGAGAATCTTCAATTGGTTGTTTTTCATGTTCATAAACAGCATCTTGTAATTTTTTGTCATCTTCAGAAGATTGGATGATGACAGAAGGTTCGTCTGTGGTATCGTATTCAAACTCTCTGATATCAGTGAAGTGTCCCTTAATAGCTGCAGCTGCTGCCATAGCTGGTGACATTAAATGTGTTCTAGACTGAGCACCTTGACGTCCCTCAAAGTTTCTATTAGAAGTAGAGGCACATCTTTCTTCCGGGTTCAAAATATCTGGATTCATACCTAAACACATTGAACAACCTGCCTCTCTCCAAGAAAATCCTGCTTTCTCAAAAATTTTGTCAAGTCCTTCTTTTTCTGCTTGCTTCTTGATAAGTCCTGATCCAGGGACCACAAGGACTAATTTAACATTATCCGCTTTATAGTGACCTTTAGCAACTTTTGCAGCTGCTCTTAAATCTTCTAAACGAGCGTTGGTACAGGATCCGATGAAGGCCTTATCGATTTTGATCTCTTTTAATGGGGTGTTAGGGATTAAACCTTGGTATTTCAAAGCTCTTTCCATACCAGATTTCTTTATTGGGTCGGTTACATTGGTTGGGTCTGGTACACTAGCTGTGATAGGAAGAGCATCTTGTGGAGAGTTACCCCAGGTTATAGTAGGAATAATATCTACTGCCTTAATGTTGATATCATAATCAAAGTGGGCACCGTCATCACTATGTAAAGTCTTCCAGTAAGCAACAGCTTTATCCCATTGCTCACCTTTTGGTGCTAAAGGTCTACCCTTGATGTAGTCAAAAGTTATATCATCAGGTTTTATCATACCGGCACGAGCACCAGCTTCAATAGCCATATTACAAATGGACATTCTAGCCTCCATGGATAAATTTTCAATTGCTTTACCAGCAAATTCGATAACACATCCAGTACCACCAGCAGTACCAATGACACCAATTACATGCAAAACGAGATCTTTGGAAGTGATTCCTTCAGATAAATCACCTTCCACAGTTATTCTCATATTCTTTGATTTAGCTTGAATAATAGTTTGAGTAGCTAAAACATGTTCGACTTCGGAAGTACCGATACCGAAAGCTAAAGAACCAAAAGCACCGTGTGTTGAAGTGTGAGAATCACCACAAACAACAGTAGTACCAGGTAAAGTGAAACCTTGTTCAGGACCAACGATATGAACAATACCTTGTCTATCATCAGTCATACCGAAGAAAGTAACATCGAAATCTTTCACATTTTGTTCAAGGGTCATCACTTGTAATTTGGAGTCTTCTTGCTTAATGAAAGTGTCAGTATCAACGAAATTAGCTCTACTTTCAGTAGGGATATTGTGATCAACTGTGGCTAAAGTACAATCTGTTCTTCTAACTGTTCTACCGGCATTTGCTAACCCTTCAAAAGCTTGCGGAGAAGTAACTTCATGGACAAGATGTCTGTCGATATATAATAAATATGATCCAGATTCATCTTTATGAACAATATGGTCTTCAAAGACCTTATCGTATAAAGTACGTGGAGATTTAGTCATGACTATTCAAAAAAATCAAATTATCGGTTAAGATTATGTATGTCCAGTATTTATAGCCAGTGCAAAATTTGGAACGGAGGAGTCATGAGTGAAAAATACCGGCCCGGTAACGGCGCTTGCTGAGGGCCAATCAGAGATGGTAAATTTGTAATTTGCACGAGTGTCTCTGCCAGCGGACCGGCGGAAAATCTTCTGTACGTGAAAATTTGGGATTATGTAATTGCTTATGTAATATGGTCTTGATAACAATAACCTTCATCAAGAACTTTGCAAGATAATTCACATAATATCATGATCTAGGCCATTTGTTGGTCAAGGATTTTTGGAAAGATTTAGAAAAAAGTCTAATTTTCTTGATTTAGTGGAGATTGTGAGTTTTGCTGCAAAACTTTCGTAAAATTGTAAAATAATAGCCTATCTTCCCAAACTTCAGAGCAAAGGAATACATTTCCAGCTATATTCATTTTATGATCTCTAGACAACCACATTCTATTTTTGAATTAGCTATATATAATAAGTCGAGCTAAGATGATTCTATAAATCATGTATTGATGCTACCAATAACCAGTTTTTTGTGGGTGCACTACCCAGAAGTAAATACGCTTTAAGATCAATATTTCTTATGGCTATCAGAGGCGACACGTTAAAGTATGCTTCCCCCTGGATCTAGACGTTCTAAAATAAGGCCCCCTAGAAAGTCGTTGGCCACTTCCTCCGAGTCTTCCGATCCCAATGAATACGAGAAAGCTTGGCTGATCTTGTCTCATGCCATTACTCAAATCCAATTGAAGAATGTATCAAATCTATCATACGAACAGCTTTATCGTAAAGCCTACATACTTGTTTTGCGAAAAATGGGGACAAGGCTATATGAGAATGTTAGTCAGCTTATTGTACAGCATCTACAAGCTCGTAGAAAGCATGTTCTTAATTTGATATCTGCAAATGCCTCTGTGCAAAATTCTTTAAATCAAGATATTCTCAAGGCAGTGGTGGCGGAGTGGGATGATCACCTTCAGTCAATGAAATTTATAAGTGATGTTTTGATGTACTTAAATAGAGTCTATGTGAAAGAACAAAAGAAGCTATTAATTTATGATTTGGGACTACAACTTTTTGAAAAAAACTTTATACAATATAATGATAATGAGATTGGTACAGAATTAGTGAACATTATCATAGAAGAGATCACTAGAAGCAGAAGAGGTGAAGTCATAACTTCAAAAATGTATATCACTAAAACCATTGGCATGTTCGAATTATTGGTGGAACCCGATGGGTTATCTCAATATGATGGTAATTATTATCAGCGACACTTTGAGCTTAAATTTTTGACAAGTTCTGAAGCTTTTTTCCATCAACTATCAGAACAGTACATAAGCTTACCTGGAGATAAATTCCTTCATGAAATATCTGCATTCATCAAAGAAGAGGAGAATAGAACTGCATTCTACTTACCTAATTCTACGTACCCAAAGCTCATAAATTTAATGAACAACATTCTCATCAAAGATAAGTTGGACCGGGTTTTATGTCTTCCTTTTGAACTTCATGGCCTTTCATACTTTTTAGAGCCAATAATTTCAAATGTATTCCTGCAAACTTCTGATCACCATACCGCTGAGTTGAGAATTATATACGATTTTGCATCAAGAATTGACCCCGAATTGACTCTCATAAAAGCGAGATTCAAAGAGCAGGTAATTGAACAAGGATCAAGGCTTCCGGGTATTGTAAAGAATACAATTGAGCAACCTGCCACTAGTACTGGGACTGCTAAAAAATCAGGTGTTAGTCCTACGACATTTTCTTTAAAATGGGTTGATGTCATTCTTGATATAGAAGCCCAATACATCTACCTTATTCGTGAATGTTTCGCTAATGACTTACTCGTCGAACAAAGTGTTATAGCCGGTATGAGGGAGTTTATCAATGTATCTACCAAAGGAAAGAAATCAAATTCAGATTCCCTCAATGGCCCTGAAACGCTATCAATTTACATGGATCATCATATTAAACAACTTACAAAAGCCACTTCAAAGCGTAGCTCTGGTGGTGATAGTGGAGTAGAAGGTCTTATAAAGAAATCAATCGCCTTTTTAAGATTCATTAAGGACAAAGATGCGTTTGAAGCTCATTATGCCAACCATTTCGCTAAGAGATTTTTGAACTCCAAAAATTCGTCATTACAACCAGGTTCTGGGTCTGATTTAGGTAGCGACTTAGAAGGGCTTATAATCTCGAAACTAGGAGAAGAATTGGGAAGCACCTCTCTCGACAAGGTAGTACGGATGAACAAGGATATCAAACGATCAGTTGACCTTACTTCTGATTGGAAAAAATATTTCGATCAACATTCAGAGAAAGAATCCTTGGTTGAGCTCGAACTTAAAATTTGTAATGTGTCAGATTGGCCAAAGTCAATGACCAAGGACTATAAAAATTTCTCAAGAGAATCTGGGTTCATATGGTCAAGTCAAATTCGCCCCACCATTCGAGAATTCGAAGAGTATTGGCTCACGGGAAAACGGAATGACAACAAGAGTCTATTTTGGTGTCCTAAATTTGGTTCTATGGATCTACGAATCACATACCCTAGTAAGACATACGAGATCAATTTATCTACGTACGCTGGGATCATTATGCTTCTTTTCGCTCCACAATCAACTGATGCTGAAGGCAATCCTGTCCTGGCCTTCGAGGAAAATAGACTGCTCAAGTACCAGGAAATTAAAGAACTCACTGGAATTCCAGAAGCTGATTTGAAGAGACAACTACAATCAATTGCAGTGGCACCAAGACTGAGACTATTATTAAAGTCGCCAATGACCAAAGATATATTCAATGATGATCTTTTTAGATTGAATGATAAATTTAAATCCCCTTCTACTAAAGTAAAGGTTTTAACAGTTTCTGCCTCAAGCAAATCTGCTTCAGCTCCGGTTAAAACATCAGAAGAAGAAGAATCAGAAGAAGTACAAGCCAATATTTTAGAAGGTCGTAAAATCGTGGTTAATGCTGCCATTGTACGTATCATGAAATCAAGACAACTACTCGCTCATAATGAATTAGTTGCTGAATTAATCAAGCAATTACACAATAGATTTCAACCTCTGACAATACTTATAAAACAGAGAATTGAAGATCTTATAGAAAAAGAATATTTGAAAAGAGATGAGAATGATAAATCTGTTTATCACTATGTTGCATAATATACTATAACGCATTAAATACCAGTAGACAGCCAATATTGGCAATTTCGTATTAGCGTTTTCACTTTTTGCGATTTATGAATTTCGCAGCTCTTAGTGCGAAAATCAACTAAAGAAATTTATAAACATTTTATCGCTCTCAAGTAGTTCATTAAAAAATCACCATGTCAGCTAACGATGTTTTAGATGTGTTGAATATTCAACGTGATGAGCAGCCTACTAAGAAGAAACAAAAAACCTCAACAGATTCGGGTCCTCGTCAAACAGGTATGGCTAGAGAGTTGTATAATCTTCTAGGTCCTAATACTCCACCTATAAATTTATCACTAGGTTCTGCATCCAGTATGAGAGACAAGATCACTTTTAAGACTACACCATGGACAAGAATGCCGTTCACTGTGAACAAGGAACATTCTCCAACTTTCCATCATTGGGTTAAGGGTTCAAAAGAATTTCTTGAGCAAGAAGCTACCGAGAAACCATATTTCTTCGATAAATTCAATGTTTGTATAGATATCCCCGAATTTGTAGATGAAGACACCTACAGTGAAATTATAGAAAAGATCAAAGCAGAAACAGAGGAACAAAAGCTCTTGGAACCGGTTCAACCAAAGGAAGTGTTAGAAGATAATAAAGAGGCTAAAGATAAGGATGCAGAATCTAAGTCAAATGGCGTTGAAAGTAATGGGCAGGCAGAAACTGAAAAGGAAAGTCATGATAAAGATGACGAGGAAAATCTTGATGAAGAAGTTAAAGATTGGACTTACACTGAAACTAAAGAGCTATTCGATCTTTGTAAAACATTCGAACTTAAATGGCATGCTATTCATGATAGATTTAGTTCCTTCGACAGATCTCTCGAAGACATAAAAGAGCACTTTTATCGTATAAGTGCAGAAATACTCACCAGAAAAGAAAACTCCAATCCGAATTTAATTGAACAGCTTCATTCTTATTCAAAGGCTAAAGAACTTGATAGAAAAAATTATCTTGAAAGTTTACTCAAGAGAACTCCAGCGGAAATAGCTGAAGAAGAGTCGCTCGTGATAGAAGCACGTAGATTTGAACTTGCTGCTAAGAAAATGCTTATGGAAAGATCCAATCTACTCAGTCTTCTTGATTCGCCCCAAACTTCACAAAATGTTCTGCAATACCAATCTTCTCAAGGTCTTGCCAACTTGTATAATAATCTTATGATCCTTGATAAACATCAAAAGAAACGTCAATTACAACAGCAACAAAGATCCTCCCATGATCCAGTTCCGCCACCAATTCCAATCGCTGCATCTTCTTCTTTCAAAAGAGATAGAGGGTTCCAGACACATTTACAGCAGTACCTTTCGGGTGTATTAAAACAGCAGCAATCTGGTAATGTCAAACAAGAACCAAATGCTATCCAACAATTATTATCCAAAAGACTTACAGTTAAAGAAGAGGAAGCATATGGGTTGTTTTATCATTCTAGTGAAAAGCTTACACCTGGTGTAATTCTCAGATCAACACAAAAACTTCCTGGCTTACAACAAAGGCAATCTGTCTTAAAATCGGTCAACACAGCTCTTCAAGAATTGGATATTCCAACAGCTGGTGGAACTAGCTGGAAACCAGTCATGCCAACCAGAAAAACAATGGCAAAATATGATGAACTTTTGCGATCAGTTGTCGCTTTACTCGAGGTTAAGAAAGGGAAAGATAAATTAGAATCTGAAATTAGACTTATCAAAAGTCAACGAGGTTTACAATGAACAAGCCACCTTGTTCATAGGTTTATATGTTATAAATTTACTGTATTATTAATTAATGCTATGCTATCATGAAATATATTCGTTTAAAATTGTAGATCGAAGTCTTGTATCTCACTCGCTAAAGGAGCTGTATAGTACTCGGACTTCAATCTATGCTCGTTACTTATGGCATCAAGCTCTTGGGGAAAGTCTGTGACTAAAGAATTGAGAGTGTTTGGTGGCTCTATATCGTAAAGAATAAATTCTGATATGAATGGAGAACCGAATGATATATATGCGTGGGAATTCGAAGATAAACGATTCAATAATTCTACTACGACTTCCTTTTCTCTATATCCGTCAAGGAGATTTATGGAGACATGCAATATGTCGAATGCTAAGCTTTTCAATTTAATTCTACTGGCATCAGGACTGTTCGTTTCGAACAAAGCAGCCACGTTGAACATAAATTTGACGAATGATTCGTCTGCTACCCGAACTTGAACTGATTTCAACTCTTTCAAATAGTATGATAGTATTTTGATGATATGAAGCCATTTGTGTGCTTTAAAGTAGATGTCTACCAAGTGATAAAAGATCTGAAAACTATCGAATGTGATATACTTTTTGAAAATCACAGTTTCATCTTTCTTATAATTAAGATGACTGGTGAGCTCCATGTGGAGAGTTGATAGTTGTTCTTTCAATGTGAAACCTCTCCATTTGATTTGGGTTTCGTCATACTGAAAACCGACTTTGATACACAAATTCCATAATTTATCGAATTCCTTCAACTCATCCTTGAAGTTCCTTTGTAAAAATAGAATTATTTTTTGCGTAAACTCGGCATAAACTGAGTCGCCAAAATGCTTCGAATACTCGGAATCAAGATAACTAATGAGATCCTTGACATATATCATTTTACTTGACATCGACAAAGCAGTTTCATTCTTTATATTCAAAAGTATATTTGATAATACATTGAATTTCACACTCTGATCAACCTCACATGGGTTGCTGGTAATAAATAGATTTTTGCAATTAAGACTACTGCATGTTTTTCCTAGCACATTCAATGAGCTAAGTAAGTATTTTGAAGCTTTTAAAGAAGCTGAAGATTTTAAGAAAATTGAAACAATTGTTTCTGAAAACGGCTTCAAATCTATAAATGACGAAAGTTCACAGTACAAGTATAGAATGAACTCGTCTCGCAGCATCTGATCGCCCATATATGGAAATTTTTGTAAAAGCATTATGTTCCAATTTGACTCGGGAGAAAGAAAAGTACACCTAACCCAAATCTGTATCGATGTTTCAATAACATGGGTAACTCTCTTCAATCCCGTGTATCTTTGATATGCAGAATACTTCCTCATCAGAATATTGAGAAGATTCATAATTTTTGACCCAATGCTAGTGTTTAATTCGTTCAAATCCTTTGTTAGAATTGCTTTTTCTACAACAAATTTATCCACACAGTATAAGGTTAAGTCGACCACATCTGATGAAATTTCTTCTGAAAACAAGTCAAAATTAGCCTTAGAAACTATTTGTAGCACAAAAGACACACAGTCTGTTTGAACCGATATCCTCTGTAAAATTCGCCGGAATCGTCTCCATAAAGCTTGAGCCCCAGTAATGTTTGCGTATTTCTTTGAAATGACTTCAAACATTTCCATAAGCGCAACGAAGGGAAGCTTTTTCCTCATGCTTTTAGCTGAAGTATAGAATATTTCTAAAGATTTGATAGTCCGCTCATAAATCTTCAAATCGTCGGAATCTTTTATCTGAGCAATAAGAGACTCTAGAGGATTATTTAAATCAGACTCGGATATTTGAGAAAGAAGCAACAACAAATTGAGACGATTGAAGTACATCGCTTGGTGTACTCTTCCCTTTTCGTAGTGGAATTGACTAGAAGATATAAATTTTGTAATGAGTCGTTTTTTGTTGTAGTCTGTGGGTAAAGTCGTTACAAAGAAGTAAAGTAACCGCATAAATCTGTCAAAAAAACATACTTCAGTAATATCATCTCTTGAGTTCAATATTTCTATCATATGTGGTTCTAAGGGTTCATCAACGAAATTAGCAAATTTCCTCTTTGTAATGCTTGAATAGATTAGAGTGATTATTCTTTCTTCAAGAGGCCAGTTACACTTTTGGTGTAGCAAGTATACTACATCTAGAAATTCGTTATGGCCTCTTGAAGAATCTTCGAGATTGGCTCGTTTGTACCAAGAATGGAAACTGGACCAGCATTGATTAGTATTCGAACTTACAGTAGCAAGCATGTATAATAAACGAAGATGTAATGGTTTGGGTTGAATTAGCCATAATGCTTCGTTTATCAGAGGCCACCATGAAGACTTCAAAACTGCTTTCAAGTAAATAATCGATTGAAAATTTGTCTTTTTAATGTGATCGATATCTTGGCCATCAGAGAGCAAGAAAAGTTTACACCAAAAAGAAGTTCCAAGCAGCTCTAGGTAGCCAACTGCTGACTCGGTAGAATCACACAAGTGTATTTTTTCGAAAATTTTCATCCACACAAAATGTAGAACTATGAACAAGGCATGTAATTCCAAAGATATAGCAGAACTTCCTCCTTTTTTCAATTCATTTAAAATGGAGTGAAAACACTTCGATGATCTCTCACTCGGTGCTTCTTGAAGGATCATGAACCATTCTATAAGACCATTCAAAGAGTCATTTATCTCAGCGAAAAGAGTATGGTTCTTCATTACAGCAGGATCAAAAACGAGTTTTTTTAAATGTAAAAGTAACTTGAACACTGAGTTGCTGGCACCAACTTTGTCGACTAGCACAAATGAATAACGAATCCCTGCAAGTGTGACCGCTACAGAATCACCTAGGGATGGAAATAATTGACCATCTCGAAGATGGTGGAGTTTATTTATATCAATTTGTTTCGATGTTCCACTGTTTGGTGCTAACGATGGGATCCTGGCTGCTTCCTCAAAGTATTCCTCGTATTTAACGTTTTTGGGCTGTAGCATGGAACTTTCAACTTCATAAATCGTTGTGGCCATAGAGGGGACTCGGTGAAATTCAAATCTGTTGGATAAGAGCTTCATGGCTGATGTTTTCGGTCCGCTGAACATTTGTTCTTTCACTGGTTTGACCGTTTGCGTGTTTCCTTTCCTGGTCTCTTTAATCGTGCTTTCCAATTTTAAAGATTTGAAATAGGGATCTTGAGTTGTTTGGCGTCCGACCCTCTTCTTTTTCAAATTGGCAAATGTATATTGGTGTGAAGACTGTCTTTTTCTACTTTTTGAGGCATTGTGAGTTACCTGACCAGCATGTGTCCCAATTGCCTTTCTCTGGCTGAAAATCCTCTGATCAGCAATTCTTTTCCTGGGTATTCTGGCAAATAGCGGATTGATAATGTCTGCCTCGATAACAGAGTCGTAACCATTAAAATCTGAATCAATTTGCCGAATTTTCGAACTCTCCTTTATCATACACAGGTTCTCCTTGTCGCTAGAGGAATCTATTGTAAAGTGGGAAATCTCCAACACGTCTGAAAAGACATCTGAATCTTCACTCAGAATTGTCACTTCAGGTTCTGTTGTATCTGTATAAGATTTTCCTGGCAAAGAATGATAAACTGAATCATCAATATAATAATTGTCATCATCTATGAAGTGTTCGATATTGTTCAATGGCATTAATTTCTTGGTTTTTCTGACGGCTAAACCCTTCCGGTACTCAAGAGTTCTTGGTACCAGCTTTTTGCTAGCCTTTGACTTATAAATATTTAAACGTTTCGCAGATTCAGGAAGAGCACCCCGGAGGACACTTTTTGCTTTTCTTATACGACCTCCTACTTTTATAAAATCTTCTTCGGATGAATCGTTACTTCTGACAGCATCAGAATCATCGTGGTTAGTAAAGTCGAATAGTGGAGTCTTTGACAAAGCATTGCCGTCATTTGCATAGATTTGCGAACTTTGAGGATCTTCAAAACGTGGATTATCATCATTATCGTCATTATCGTCATTATCGTCATTATCAATCTCTTTATCGAAATCCCACTCGGAGTCCAGATAAGTCACTCTAGGAGTATATTCTGGGCCAATGTCTTTGTTGGATTCTGGCACTACTTGTGACGAATCGATTGAATGTTGTATTTTATGGGTTGAGTCACCAATAATTTTATAAAAATTTTTGGGTTTGAATCTTTCTTCGTTTGGGTATTTTTGTTTTCTTCGAAGGTATTCATTGTTGAGCATTACAATAATTGGCTGAATATCCTCGGTATTTTCGTAAAGGTAGTTTAAACGTGACGGACTACAAAGTCCTAGCCATTGAGCTTTATCTGATAAGTAAGGGTATGTACTCGCAAAATTCCGTTTTCTAAGACCTCTTCTGGCTCCTTCCGATGCTTTTAGGTATTGCTGTAGATGCTCTTCATCTATACGTTGGTCATGTGTCAATTCTGACAAATGCGGTTGTTCGAGGGCCTGTTCTTGATTATCTTCGGTAACCTGCTCTTCTATACGGCCTTCATTTTGCTTACTGTTTTGATTGGTGGACACCGTTGGTGATTTAGTTATGCCAGTAAGTTCTGGTATGTTTATGAGGTCTAGCACAGACTCGTCGGAGTCAGAAACTTCGCCTATACTGTCAATGAAATGAGAATACTTAGAGTAATTAGGATCTCGTAGTAGAGCCGAGCGTTGACTTTCCGTTAGTCGAGACAAAGTTTGATCCAAAGAATGCAAGTTTATTGAAGGTAAGGACTCAGAGCAGTCTGAATCTGAAGCTACTTCTGAATCCATTTGTTAAGGCAAGTTATCAAATATGAATTTTAGACGTGTCTCATAAGAATAATTAAGTTATAGGTATTGAAACTATGAAATGTTGGGATTTTTTTTGTATTTTTGATAGCTACTTAGATCCAGTTCATTCAATTGAAAATTATTTGAATTATTGTCTCCAACTATGTAACCAAATCTTTATTTATCTAAATATTTTAACTTGTTTATGGTTTAACTGTGAAAAATATTTCGCGCACGCTACACATCACAAAAAAAAAGTGTGTATCGAGATATTTTCTCTAAAGCGTTATAAAGTTTGATCAATGGATAATAGAAGAGTATTTCGAACAAATCGTGAGAAGACCAGGATATCTTCGTCACCTTATCCTCAACCTACGAGAAAGGTAAGTTTTCTTTCGAGAGTGAAGCTGTTTTTGGCACCTCCAGATGCTGAAACAGATAAAACAAGTCAGCAATCGTATGAAATTGGACCAGAAGCTGAAGAATCTCCGAATAAAGTTCTCTCTAGCTTCTTCCTAGATAAAGGTAATGAACCACTTAGTGATATTGAGTATGAGGGTGTCAAGTCTCTATTAGCAAGGTCAAAATCTACCGAACCAACTTCAAAAGTTTTGGATTCAAGGCCTAGTCTTGATATACCTAATTCATCTACTTCATCTGTGATTTATAAGCCGAAAAATGCTACTCTGGATGATGAAACTCCTCCTCAAACTATTCTCAAGAATGATTCAGGTGTTTTTTCAACCCCTGACTATAGACCGACTTATCATACCATTAGTGATACCAAAAACTTGCCTTCGGTGAAACGAGTTTATCAATTTTCAGGACTTCCTTCACCATACAGAACCAGAATAAAACCTCCTACTGTCAATAAGCAAAAGCAAAGTATAAAACTTTCACCAAATATTTCATTATCCTCTACTTCATTAACCTCTACTTCAAAGCAGCCAATGAGTAGCACTGCGACTAAATTACTTAGTTTTCTAGACGGTGAAGTTGCTTCTAACAATAAAGTCAAGAAATTCACCAATCCATACGCAACTCAACTGAATATCAAGAAGCGTAAACCAGCTACTGCTGAAGATATTTCAAAAACTGTTCAATATCATGGTAGTAATGAAAACTTAGGAAGCGGCTTATTCGGCGATGAAAGCACCGAACTCAAAACATCAGAACCACCTCAAAAGAAATCTAGGAAGTACGGAGATATCAAACAGTCAATACCTACTACTACTACTGAGAAACTTTCAAATGATATAGGGAACAAAACCGAAGGTGCAAAGTCTGATGATGAAGAAATGGAAATCGATAATACACCCACAAATCTCCCAGATCGAGTCTTCAACTTCGCATCGTCAGCTCAAACTAGTCCTTTCATTCCAAAGACGAATTCCGATATTTCGTCCTCATCATCACAACCTTTTCAACCTAAAAAGGTTGTGCCAAAAAAATCAGGGATATTCGAGCAATCGAGCACAATACTCTCGTCAAAGAACTTCGAAAACAAACCTCAGGAACATAAGAAAGACCACTTTTTCGCTTCTCCAAGTCATGATGCTGATACGGCATTTAAGAAAGCTTCACTAAATGCTGCTTCACTAAATGTTGCCTCACCTCCATTTGGTAATGGGTCATCAAAAATCGTTTTCGAATTTCCAAAAGTAGAAACAATTCCAGTTGTCTTGGATGCAGCAAAATTGGATCTCTATAAGTCTTTGTTTAAGTTTTAATGTAAAATAAGTACCTATTAATTGTGATAATCATTGTAGTCGTGTGCGTGCAATATTTTCAGTATATGAGTACGACCGGATACGAGCAGATTGAATCAACTAACTTTATTGAGTGTATCATATGCAAGAACTCAATTCTGTCCTTTTGATTGGAGGTTCGGGCTTCCTTGGATTACATTTGATCCAACAGTTTCATGTCAGAAGACCAAATACAAAAATTCATGTCTTTGACGTCCGTCCTGTACCTGAAAAAAAGTCAAAATATTTCACGTTCTCTAACGATGCAGTCCACTTCCATAAAGGTGACATAACTTCAGAGGAGGATATCTTAAAAGCTATCAAAGAATCCAATTGTGACGTGATTGTTCATTCTGCCTCTCCAGTACATGGGTTACCACAAGAAATTTATCACAAGGTAAATGTAATCGGTACTAGAACTTTGATCAAAGTAGCTAAAGAGGCTGGTGTGAAAGCTTTAGTTTACACTTCCTCTGCTGGTGTTATCTTCAATGGACAAGACATCATCAACGCTGATGAAAACTGGCCGTACCCTGATGTTCATATGGATGGCTATAATGAGACGAAAGCTACAGCCGAGACAGACGTAATGCAAAGTAACAGTCCTGACTTCTTGACTGTTTGTTTGAGACCAGCTGGTATTTTCGGGCCAGGGGATCGTCAATTAGTCCCTGGACTCAGAGCAGTTGCAAAGAATGGACAGTCCAAGTTTCAAGTCGGTAACAACAATAACTTATTTGATTGGACTTATGCGGGAAATGTTGCTGATGCCCATGTGTTAGCAGCCGAGAAAATCTTGGATCCAAATAATGCCGAAAGGCTTGGTGGTGAGTCATTCTTTATAACCAATGATGCTCCTACCTTCTTTTGGACATTAGCTCGTACTGTCTGGAAAGCGGATGGACATGTTGATAAATATAATATTGTGTTACAAAGACCGGTTGCACTTGTAGCTGGTTACTTGTCCCAGTTTCTTTCGAAACTTTTGAATAAAGAGCCAGGGTTGACACCTTTCAGAGTAAAAGTGACTTGTGCTTACCGTTATCATGATATCTCGAAAGCTAAGGATTTGTTGGGTTATAGACCCGCTGTCGATTTGGAAACTGGTATCAAACATACTTTAGATTGGATCTACGAATCTCACTAAATTTACAATAGCTCGTAAATTACTATATAATCACATAATGGCTGCTGCTGCTGCAACCGTTACACCAACAATTATGGCATACGAGATTTGGGATTTTATAATATTCGTTCCTACATCTGTTTATGGTTAGTATTGAATTTAGGATAATTCTTATAGAGGTATTTCTTACTGCTTAAATGTGTAACATTTGAAATATTACTGTTATTCGTAATGTTGTCCAACACTAGTATAGGTGTAATGGATGCTGACTGTAGTTCTTGATTAAAATGTAAATCCACCACGATCGGCCGAATCTCTTCTTTGTCTTGTTGAACTTTTGATTGAACAGACACTTTTGATTTAGACCCAGAGTTGCGTTCCTTTATTCTTTCTGCTCTAGACTTTTCAATTGAGTCCTGCTTCTTGAATGGAAGGCCGCAAGCGTTGACATCATTTAGTGATGCACAATCATCGATTAGCACCGTGAGAAAATTATTAGATGGATTATTGGGGCAAAGGTTATAACAGCTTTGATCGATACTCTGTAACGCACAGCACTCGCAGGCGAGATCATTGGCCTTACAGTCGTCAAGTTTGATTAAAACTTCATTGCAACAATCAGACAACTTCAATAAATCTTGGGCATCACATTTTTTGTATGGCCTTGGGTTAGGGTTGGTGTAGTAATCGGTTTGTCCCTGACACAATGAGCCTCCGAGTATCTGTGCTAGAATCAACAAGTTGACTACCTTCATAATATCTGTATGTTTGACTTCTAGAATTTTAGCTTTTTTGCGGCCACAAATCTAACGCTGCACTTCTCAAGTTGGACCGCTTACCAGAAAATTTGCTACCACCACGCGATATTCAATACAAGAATTACCTCTTGATTGCAAAGCACAATACAGGTATCGGGAAAACACCAGGGGGAGGATAGCTGGCTCCTTCCTCGATCAACACAACTTCAATTTGAGATACTCAACGCAAAACGCAAGGCCCCATGACTATATAGAGAATATAAGATGACGAATGGTTAAAGTAGCTTACAGCTCGATTTATAGTTACTTCAAAAGTCTTATAAAAGATGATTCGCAAATGTAAATATTAAAATAATATCTACACATCAATGGAACTAAAACCCTGATAAAGATCAAAACAGCCTGAATCTCCTATAAAGCCTAGTCGTATCATATTACCTAATCGGACTACCAGTTCACCCCATTCGATTTGAACTGCCCCTGACAGCGACCATGCACACTACCTCAAGAGCTACAATACACGAAATTTAAGTAGAAATGATACAGTACACATATGAATAGTGCCCAAAACCATATATATGGAGTTCAACACGCTCGATTTTTAAACTTCATGTATTTATAATATTCAAGTCAAATCTGAAATTTTTTTTAGCAGGTAAGTGTGCCATTGATTGAAAGATTTAGCTTTCAAGTCAATTTAGATCAATCTGGGAAAGCCTAGTAAAAGCCTAATTAAAGAAGCTAAAAAAGGGCTTCGCCTCGGTGAGCATAGCCGCATTCGCGTCTATCCCAATTGGGCAAAAAAATGGTTGCATTCCTGAAACGGTTTCGATCTCTGCAAAACAAATCTATGTGGCTTATGAACTCTGGATCAAAGGGGTGACACTAAACCTCAAGTTTTAAAGACAAATCGCTTTTTCACGTCAATTTGGGGGCTCAAAATTGGCTTTGACGGTACCAGTTAATAGCCTCCTTCATTGCCATTGCTGGTGTTTATTTACTAGGTCCGTGTTTCGTGTATATATCGTTCTACTTTATAAAGCTGAAAAAGTAGCTGTTTTTTTGCTTTCCCGTTTTCTATATTTTCTTCTGGTACCTTTTGTCATTCGTTCAAAAGAAAATGTTGTCATTCGTTTCTTGCCTCTTGGCCTTTTTATTATGCCAAGTCATTGCTAAATCTTCTACTACTCCTGAAGTTGAAGTTATCGGAAATAAATTCTTTTTCAAGAACAACGGTTCTCAATTTTTAATCAGAGGTGTTGCTTATCAACAAAATATTGCAAACGAGACCGACATCACTACGTTCGTTGATCCCCTCGCAGATGGAGATGCTTGTAAACGAGATGTCGAATATTTAACAAAGTTACAAACCAATACCCTTAGAGTCTACGCTGTTAATACATCAAAAGACCATGATGATTGTATGAAAACTTTCGCAGACGCTGGTATTTACATTATTGCAGATTTATCTGAACCATCCCTTTCAATTGATAGAGGTTCCCCTGAATGGAATTTGGACTTGTACAAAAGATATACCGACGTAGTCGATATGTTCTCCCTGTATGATAATGTTCTTGGTTTCTTTGCTGGTAATGAGGTCACTAATAATAAATCAAATACTGATGCTTCTGCTTTCGTAAAAGCTGCTATTAGAGACACCAAAAAATACATTTCTGACAAGGATTACAATCCTACCCCAGTGGGATATTCCTCCAATGATGACGAAGATACTAGAGTTGCCCTTGCCGACTACTTCGCTTGTGGAGATTCAGACGAAAGGGCTGACTTTTTCGGTATCAACATGTACGAATGGTGTGGAGATAGTTCTTTCAAATCATCTGGTTACGAAGCACGTACTGAAGAATTCAAAAACTTGACGATCCCTATTTTCTTTTCTGAATACGGCTGTAACGCTGAACAGCCAAGAAAATTCACTGAAGTTGGTACTTTATTTGGTGATGATATGACTGACGTTTGGTCTGGTGGTATCGTTTACATGTATTTCGAAGAAGAGAATAATTATGGTTTGGTTTCCACGTCAGGAGATGATGTCAAAACTTTGAAAGATTTTGGATATCTCTCGAAAGAGATGGCTAGTATCTCACCTTCATTGGCAAGTTCATCCGCCGCTTCATCAGCTTCTGACTTCGCTTGTCCTGCCACTGGTGCTGATTGGAAGGCTTCTACTGATTTACCACCAACACCTGATAAAGATGTTTGCGATTGTATTGCCAAATCTTTAAGTTGTGTCCTCGCTGACGATGTCGACAGTGAAGACTACGGTGAATTATATGGCTATATTTGTCAAAAAATTGATTGTAGCGATATCACCAGTGATGGTAAAAAAGGTAAATATGGGGCATACTCTTATTGCTCTGAGAAAGACAAATTGTCCTATATCTTGAACGCTTATTACGAAAAGAATGGTAAAGAGAAATCTGCCTGTTCATTCAGTGGCTCGGCTTCTATTAATAAAGATGCATCCACAGCTAAATCCTGCTCTACAAAATTATCGGAGGCTACTGAAAGTGGTGGTACATCCAGCTCTGATTCTGATGATTCAGAGGGCTCTAGTGGATCTGGCTCAGGTTCAGGTTCAGGTTCTGATTCTACTTCTACTTCTTCAAAGAAATCATCAGCTATTCCTGCTGTCAAGAAAGTATCTAGAGGTGAATTAATCGCTATTGCAAGTATGGTTACATGTTTCCTCGGAGGTGTGACCTTTATCTTTATCTAGACTTTATATTTTTCTAATGAAATACTTTTTCTATAATGCTTGACTAGTTCGTAATCATGAAAATTTCGTTGAGTGCTTTAGCATCCATGACTGAGGCTCTTTTCTGTTTGATATATTTCGCTCTGGCAGACAAACGACTTACTATTTCCTTTTGAGAATCGTTCGTAGCTTTCATAGGTTTACTAATCTTCTTTTCCTTATTATCCTTCTCTTCCCTTTCCTCCTCTTTCTTCTCCTTCTTCTCCTTCTTCTCCTTCTTCTCCTTCTTCTCCTTCTTCTCCTTCTTATCCTTCTTCTTATCCTTCTTATCCTTCTTCTTATCCTTCTTCTCCTTCTTCTTATCCTTCTTCTCCTTCCTTTCCTTCTTTTCCTTCTTTTCCTTCTTTTCTTTCTGTTCCTTATCAAATTCGTTAAACTTGTCACCACTGCTGACTTCATCGTCTGTTCTCCTCTTTTTGTTAGCTACTGTTTCATTGTCTGCTCTGCTTTCATTAATTAAGTTCTTGGACTCAACATCCCATGTACTCTTCAAAACATCACCCTTCACAAAATGAATACCCCATTTCCCATTGATGATTTTCTCTTTCCTCTGTCTTTCTAATTCTTTATCAATCTTGTCTTCTTTACCATTTAATCTACCAAGTATTCTTTGGAATACGTCTAAACCGGCAGAGTCCCCGCTGTCTAAGTCGTCGTTATTTCTCTTCCTTGCGAGCTTATGACCTAATCCAAGGGTATCATCTTTGATGCTGACTTTTATATGAGATGTCGTCGCATGTTCTACTAACCCTAAACCCTTTCCTGGCTCCCAGCCCATTTTCTCCAAATATTGATGGCCAAACCTTTCCTTGTCGTTTGACCAGTTTGTGTTTCTTGGATCATTGCCGAAGCGTTGTTTCACTTTTGTTCCAGCTAAACCCATTATCGTTTACTGATACAGATTATGCAGATGCTCATCTTACAAAAAAAATACCTTCACAAATATCATTCCTGTATATAATCATATAAAAAACAACTACATTACGCAGTTCCAAAAATAGAGTACCATTCATCTGTGGGCCATATACCTTGTTTCTCTCCCAATTTGATACACTTCAGGTCTTCTAACCACTTCAATACTGTAGCAAAATCAGAAGCGTTGAGCACAATTGCTAACTTTTTTTGTAGGTGAAAAGTACTAATACCTGGTCTAAAGTTAGCGTAATTTAAAATAGTAGACACTATTTTAACCCAAAGCTCACCGTTGACATGGCCATTCAAATCTAGCCATATTCTTGAACAAGCTTTCCCAAGAGGAATAGGAACTTGTTCAAGCTTTTTATCAAGAATTGTAGCAAAGTCACATGTCAAAATCACGTCACAAGACAATTTCTCTTTGTCTATTAGTCTAGATTCATAATTCTCAAGTTTGTGAGGATAACCAACTCTGATCAAGTTAACGAGATATTGAGAGGTCAAATTCAATAAGCATGCCATTTCGCCACTTTGAAGACCGTGTGAGACTATAAGCCCTTTGTTCACTCGAGTCAAGTTGCACAAGCACTTTTTAAATGATTCACCTGTCTTCAAGAATTTTGTTGTCACTACTTTCAGGGAAATGCAATTGCTGAACTTATCTGTCAAGACAAACTTAGCGTTTGTGTCTTCTTGAGAAAAGTACGACATTTCTCTGCTTTTGATCAAATAGTTTGTTGCTTGATCCACATCACTTTCGCTAAAATCTGATAAAATACGTTTTACTTGTTGAGTTTTGAAGTTGTTTTCACTCGTCGATATTATTGCTTTGATCGTTGACTTGAGTTGATCAAGGTTATTTGTTACCGGCAGCTTTGGCTCCTTATATGCAAATACATTGCTGGATAAAATATATTCTTTCTGTTTCATTGAATTTCCGGTCTCGAGTTGGTCATACAAGTCTAGATCTGATTCATTTTGTTTGGTAAAATCGTATCTTTTATTATTTTGCGCTACAGTAGCGTATAAGGGGGTTTTGTCGGTAGAAGATATGTCCGTGTTGTCAGCTCTATTCCAGATCTCCAAAAATAATTCGAGGTCTCCGCTCTCGCCTGCTTCCAAATCCTTGCAGGTTATTTCACATTTGTTTATTGACTTTGCAACAATATTCTCGAAGGTTTGACAACCTTTTTGTACAGCTGCTAGACCGCCTATCAGTTTTCGAATAACAACCCATTTGCGACGAATATCACGTCCTGACATGCCTTCGAAGTATTTACCAAGCTGATCAAAATCAATATAGGCTTTTCTGAGACACTTAGAAGCAACAATAAGACGAAACAAAGTGGTTGCATCGCGAGAGCTGAAACTGTTGTTGGAGCGAAACCTTACCGTGTTTGCACTTGGAACATGTCTTACGGAACTCTGCTTCACTGCTTGTTTTCTTCGTTTTTTCTTCGAGATGGCGCTCGAAAGAGGGTCTGAAACATTCTCTTCAGCTTCTCTCCCTTCTTCTTCCCCTTCTTCATCGAGAATATAGTTCTCATTTTCGTCGTTCTTCCCTGTCCTCCTCCTTCTGAATATTCCATTCTCTTGGTTGTCTGCAAGAGAGGCAAGGCGTCTGCTAGGTTTCTTTATGGTATCAGGAGAGTAAAATTCCACCTCTGACGTGATTGTACGAAGTTTCTCAGGTGCCTTATACTTGTTTCCTTCATTCAAACATTGTTGCTTCACATTTTCGACGTCTTCTTCGGATGGCTTGTTCTTTGGATCCTTCAAGAGAATAAGCTTCTTTTGTATCTCCCTCTTTCCTCTCACAAAACTGAAGGATCTAGATTCCACAATTCCATCATGAAGAAGTTTTGATATATCTCTTGCCAATGTTTTGGTATCGGTCCTATGGTCGAGCCCTAGCTTTTCATCGATCCTGCGACAGAGCTCGGGACTAGTATAGGTAACGCCACTTTCTTCAATCAAGATTTCTTGTAAAGCCTCCCATCGTTTCATTGCCTTGAGGGAAGGAGCATTATTTACTTTAGATGAAGGTCTGCTCTGGTAGATGGACTTCGATTTTAGTTTCGGCGTTGATAATTGAGAAGAAGAAATACGGGCAAATTGCTCCTGTGATGAAGATAAAAACGTATCGCTTTCTTTTACGGACTCTGTCTCTGTCTTTTGTTTCTTTTTTGGTTGTATTTCTTCTGTGATAGCACGTTTCTTCACTTTCGAGAGTGTGTGCGATTTGGGGACAGGAGTCTTCACGGCTAACATTTTCTGTAGATCTTTCAATTTAGAAACCCCCGAAGCACTTTCTTTATCTTTTGATTTGTCTTTCGCATAGGGAATCTCACGATTTTTAGAGTATTCTCTCGCAAAAAAACGGTAAAACTTATACTTCCCTTCAAAATCCGGAGCTTTCACTACTACGTAATTCAAATAAGGATCTGGGTAATTTCTAAGTGCTTTGAGCTTGTTTCCATCGCTGGAATACCCTGTGTATCCCTCAATCATCCTTCGAAATGGCCTATAGCTACGATTTCCCGTAACGTCAATACATAGTTCGATGGAAGTAGATCCACTCTCCTTTTTAGAGTTTATAGATTGAAAAACTTGAGATTGGACAGGAAATATTGTGTTGAAAAGGGGCGACTGACTATTGAAAGCTTTCTTTTCCGAGACATCTGATGATGAATCCATCTTCATGATATCGTTTTCATTAAAAGGTATATCCCCAACTAACTTTATACAGTACTGTAATTCTGATTCGCCCGGTACATCAACTAAGACTTTTTCGATAATTTTTTTCCGAACAAGAGAACTTATGATAGAGCCATAGAACCTCGTAGATGACCTGTCCTCTGTGAGTTTGAGTTCTTTCTTCAAGTCACGGTAAGACCTAATATTGTTAGGGGCTTTCTTTAATGCTTGTAAAACGAGGTCCTTATACTTGTTTACACCTGGATAATTTACCTCAATTTCTTGTATTGATTCTCCACCTTCACGCGTGATATTTGCTGAAAATGTGGAGTGGATAGATAAGGAGGTGTGTAGTTTCGCTATGGGGTCATAGTAAGCTTTTCTTACGATTAACCCCATTTCTTCTAATTTCTTCAATCGACTTGAAGACGAACGAGGATCTTGACCTGTTTCACGACAGAGCAGGGGGGTGGTTATACCTATCTTTCCACTCGATGCTATAGCACAGAGCAATTGAAAAGGGAAATCGCCGAGTTGATTCCTAATTTGTTTATAGTCGTCAGAGTTAGTTAAAAATCTCCACTGTGTGTCACTATTAGGAAGTACCATTAACTTATCCTCAGGGGTATTGGATATCATTTCGTCATATCCTTTTATTTCTACCATATCAACTCCTTCCGCTTGAACTTGTACGTCCTGTGGCTGACGGGATGTCAACCATGACCAAATAATGCGTTTTTGAAAATCATCTATTGGGCCCTGCCACTCAGATATTTCCGACCACAAACTAATGGCATTAATGCCATTCTCGCCTGAAAATGAAAGTAGTCTGAGCACTCTATATATCAAATCGGCCGGTGTAAGCATTAAACTGTTTTATTGCAAATATCCTTATCCTAGAATTGTATGTTTAGTTTTCGCATGGTCAGGATTCTCACATTCTCAAATTTTTCAACTTCACCTCGATGGACTCGGACGACGAACCCTTGACGCTTTCCGCTGATACATTGGCAGCTCTCACTCAGTTCAAGCAGGAAGAAAGAGAAAGGCTCGACCATTTTGCGTCTCTATACAACAAAGCTGATGATGAGTTTCAACAAAAACAAGTCACCATAGATGACTTTAAAGAAGATTGGCAATTATCTCAATTTTGGTATTCGGATGAAACATCCAACATACTTGCAAAGGCATTGTTAGAAGGCGCTGATGAATCTACAGTTATCGTGGTTGCCAGTGCTCCCGCTGTTTATGCTGCCATAAAGGCCTTGCCGCAAAATGAAATTCCCACCAAGAATATCTACTTGTTGGAATTTGACAAAAGATTTGAAGTGTTAGGCAAAGACCACTTCTTTTTCTATGATTACAACCATCCTGATAAAATACCTGATGTGCTTCGCAATAAATGTCATCGTTTGCTCATCGACCCTCCATTTCTCGAGGAAGAGTGTCAAACTAAATCTTCACAAGCTGCAAAAAATTTGTTAGTCAATGATATCACTTCGTTGACAGCTCTGAAAGATCTTCAATACAAACTTATTTCATCTACAGGAGAGCGAATGAGACATGTTATAAGGAAAAATTACCCTGATACACACATGACTGACTTCCTTCCCGAACATAAAAATGGTCTTAGCAATGAATTTAGATGCTATGCATCTTTCGAGTGCTCCTACTGGAAGTTTGATGACGAAAGCTTATGACCATCACCTTATTGGTCTTGAAGCAGCTAATTTTGCCAATAAATGTTAATCTCGGGCTGAAACTTACATATACGTTTATTTTCAAGGCTATCGAATATATGTGACTCTCTCTCTCTGATCTCCCCAAATTTTGAGGAAATACCATAATATAATTTCATCTAGACAAATCGAACCGATTTTGCATGAAGCTCTGGTTGTATTTGGTACACTCGTTGATTTGCGTTTAGATGTTTAGTTTTATGTAGTTATATAAGTATTTGCTTCAAAGAAAAATGGTTTAATAATTCTACCGCAAAAACCGGGAGCTAGGCATTTTATGGTTTTTGCACCCATCTGGGTTTTATTAATACCTTTACCCCGATATGGCCATGATCTATTTCTGTGTATGTACTTTGCATCCTTTGGGACTTTGGTTGTGTTGCAATTAAAGTTGTGTCCGGGTAATTTATGTGTAATGCACTACCTCATTCTACGCTCAATCCCATGCGTGGAAAATTTTTTTGAATCATTTAAAAGTGGGCTACTTTTTCCTATAGAACACCATTAAAACGATGTCTTTCTCCAATTTTTCTAAAACTGAAACCATCAAGTCATTGAACGAATTCTTGGCTGACAAATCTTATATTGAAGGGTATGTATTTTTCTTTTAACGTGTTGACATTTTTTTCCGTTGAAATTCGAAGAATGATGATCATAATCTTTGGTCCGTGTTTTAGAGGTGGATTCAAGACCCACCGCATGAGTGACAAAGGAGATTTAAATCTTAATCCTGACATTTCGAATTGAATAAGGAAAACATGTTCTGAAAGCACATGGAACTTCATCAATAAAAAATACTAACTGTTTTAGTACTTCCGCTACTCAAGCCGACGTCACTGTCTATAAAGCTTTCCAAAAAGAGTATCCTCAATTCTCTAGATGGTTCAACCATATCGCTTCTTTCACTGATGAATTTGAAGAATTGCCAGCTGGTACTGTCCCAGCTGCTAAAGAACTTGCTGAAGAAGACGACGACGATGAAGTTGACTTATTCGGTTCCGATGATGACGAAGTTGATGAAGAAGCTGAAAAAGTAAAACAACAAAGATTAGCTGATTATGCTGCCAAGAAGGCTGCCAAAGGTCCTAAACCAGCTGCTAAGTCCCTTGTCACTTTAGATGTCAAACCATGGGATGACGAAACTGACTTAGACCAATTGCTTGCTAATGTTAAATCCATTGAAATTGACGGATTAGTCTGGGGTGCTCATCAATGGATTCCTGTTGGATTTGGTATCAAGAAATTACAAATTAACTTGGTTATTGAAGATGACAAGGTTTCCTTAGACGACTTACAAGGCCAGGTCGAAGAAGATGAAGACCACGTTCAATCCACCGACGTTGCTGCTATGTCAAAATTGTAAGTATTACACTTAAATTGACCGGTGTTTTTCTTATCTATATAATGAATATATTAAAAATTAATAACCTTAAGACGATTCTATAGTGGAAGATAATCTACTCCGTTCCCTAGCCATTCGATCAAAACTTCTTCCTGTGACTTACTTAGTTCCCACACTTTTTCAACCGTTTGTTTTAACGAATCAAGAGTTCCCATTTGAGCGGACAAATAAAGTGTGTTCATGAATTTTTTCAAGTTTTCTCTCTCAAATTGGGATTTGCATTCACATCCCACAGCATAAACTGGCCATACCATTTGGGTTACTACCGGTGACATCGAATTCATTGAGTCATAAGTACCAATAAACTCCTGTACAGCTAGCTTGATAGTGTTCTGATAATCACGTGGTTTGATCGTTCTTAGAAGAGTTATGTAAACGGCCAAAGACCAGCATTGGGCACCCTTCAAATGTAGACAATAGTCGTCGCCCTCTTCCTCTAATAAAACGTAGTCCCTATACCTAAGTAGATCATTTTTTATACATTCGAATTCACTTTCGTACCTTAACTGGAAATTTGCTTCACCTTTAAAGAGATTTTCACCAATTTCTTTGAATATTTCGTGACGTAAAAGACAAACCTTTGACATCGCCTTAAAAATCTCTCCGGGGCATGCCATCATTTTCAAGGTAGATATGTGATCACCAACTGAGCCATACCATTCGGGATTTGAATATGGGAGTCGGCAGTCTGGAGATACAATTGCTGAAACTGTATCATACCAAGATAAGACACAAACAAGGGACTTTTTGTTTTCATTCTCCATAAGACTATTATAAAACTTGATATCCTGACAAAGTGAAGCAAACACTTTAAAAAAAAACCTAGCCATAGAACTTTTGCCTTTCTCCAAAACTGCAAACAAAACGTGAACATTTATTAAAACCAATATTACGAACGAACTGATGGGTTGCTTTTTGTGGCCATCTGCATGTGGTTCTTCATGCTCTTCGGAGTCTGATTCTACCGATTCCGAAGCATTCGTGGAAATGTTTTGTATCAAATAATCCATAGTATTGTTAATGTGTGCAATACCTTGTTTGTAATATTCGTTACCCCCTTCTCTACTCTCGTAGATATGGATACAGGCAAGTGATATAAAGCAGCTCCTTGCAATATCAAAATCACAATACCTTAGTGCAAGATCTGGCCAAGGCGAATTAGGGTGTGCATCCAATAAAGGTAGGAGCTTTTTGAAGAAATGACGAAGCATCATATTCTCTTGCTGGTATGTCAATGAAAATAGTGGATTCTTGGAAGAATCGAGATTATAGTGCTCAACTTCACTCGATTGAAATATCCTCGTCTTACCAATGAACTCGATGAACTCATTATCTAAAATTGAGTCGTCCGCGATGTCTGTAATGCCTGTTAATGAGCTGTGCGTCTTTTCTAAGTCGATGGGCATTGCATCGGCTTGAAGGGTAGATTTACCTTCAGCTCTAATGTATGGCATATCATTACCTAATAATGAATGGCTTGGAGCAGACTGAACCAAGTTTCCGAACTTAGGAGATTTAAGAAGCGACTCCAAATCCTCAAATAACTTCGTGCTGAAATGTTCAAGGTTGTTCTCAGAAGACTTTGACTTCTCGGTTACTAAATCCTGAGATGACCCATCGGATTGTTTTACCTTCAGCGGTGCTTCGCTTTTACGCTTTCGCTTAAGAACTTTTTTAGATGATGACTGAAGATTTTTGTCTGGATTAATCTTACTAATATCGAAAAGTAATCGAATTTCGTAACCTTCACACTGCCTGTTGGATTTGATACAATTATTACAGAATGGTCGGGCTTCATCACATTTGCGATGCCTGGTTTGTTAGTGAGATTACTTAAGTAATGCAATGATGTATCGTACCTCTTCTTGCACGTCCAACAGCCGGTTCTTACTCTTGTGATTTTACCCATCTGCAGCGATATGGTCAGGGTATCTTAGTCACGACTCTCAAATTATTATACATACATCTGCTCGCACATGATAATATACAGGAAATATTTAATCCATCCTTATCTATTCAAGGCTCATTACGCCTAATTTTGAAAAGTCCTGGGAGATGACGTGGAAACTAATAGACAATTCTTTTTATCTACGCTAGCTGATTATAAGTTGGTATCAGAATATAAATTAAGTTCAACCATCAAAAAAAATGCCTTCAAGAAAATTTCGCCTCGTGACTAACGAGTTTTTGTAAATTTCACAAAAATTATGAGAAATGTCCTTTTTGTTGTAAAAGACAAAAAACTCAACTAGTGTGAATGAAATTGTAAAAATCAGAATAAAATTGAAGGTTTTAAAAGAACACAACTTTTCATACTTTGAAGAGCAGCGCCTTCATCCTTTAACAGTCTACTTAGCGAAACCTAGTATCTCAGTAAGATCTTCAACAATATATAGGTAAGTTCTGTTAAAAGAGACAAATGATGCCGTAGTTCGGCGTAGTAAATATGTTTGTTCAAATTGAAGGCGTTTTACTAAAATCACCTAAAGAAGTGGAAATTGATCCATATATATGTACATATCTATCAATGACCTGGCTTAAAAATCCGCATATCGGCTGCGAATTCCCATTCCTTCCCGATTTTCTAGTTGAGGAATCCAAATGAACTAGTTTTCACCGACTGCTATGTCTATGCCTAACATCGATATGAAATACTTAAATCAACAAAGCTGCAAAAGGTTGACCCTCTCGAGGATGTTTTCGTTGCAATTAAGATCTCTGAAAAGCCATCGGATATGCTGGAGTCTGGCCTTGATACTTACATAAAAATCTTTGATTATATATATAGCTATCTCTTTGACGTGTCCCCTATTGAGCTCGCAGTTACCTTTATGTTATTCGCCTTTACATTTCTGTCCGGCGAGACTGCCGCTGAAACTCTTCACAACTCCTATACGCGAAGTTTTCTGACTTCAGTCCTCAGACGAATGTTTTTAAGTTTATCGATTTAATTGTTGATTACTATCGTCGTTTTCCAGACTCTACTCTTGACCTCTCTCTCCCTAAATATTTCTGCCGCTATTCTTAAGAGTCTGGTCACATCAAAAAGAACCTCTATGCTCTTTGAAGAAAAACAATAGAGTCTGGTAACATCAGAATAATTGCTATGCTCTTCAAGACAAACAAAAGCGTTCTTGAGGTGTATTGGAACAGGCTACTATGGAGAGTGATAGTCCTGTAAACACTCACGCAGATTTGTAGAGTCGAGTTGTTTGGGAATGCAGCTTTAATTGGTGGTAACATCCATCTAAGTATAAGTAAGTAAATCTTCGCTGCACCTGAATATTCAAAGAAGTCTTATATACATCTCTTCCGTGAACTATATCTGACTAACTATTGATCACTGCAGCCGTTAAATCTATCTTAATTCGACATTGCGAAAGACCAAGCCATTGTTAGATGAATTGTATGTTAAGTGAAAAATATCTTCAGTAAAAGGAAGTCCAGTATATATTTCTTTTCCATCAATATACGTTATCCTCACAGATTACTTCGTATATCTGCAATAAAGATAGTTAAAAGCAATACATACTATGGTGTCTTTTCGGGAAGTTCACAGGTGAGATATTAGGAGCAACTACCTCCAGAGGGAGCGAAACAGACAGAGATGACATATCAGTCTTTAAAATAGTAGAGAACATTGTGATAATTATAGCGGCAGTGGTCTTATCCA